>JASDQU010107115.1:7768-28309 GCA_032191745.1 Picea mariana
TGACGTATTTATTTTTTTAAATAACGCCTTTGGTTTCTTTGTTACTTATTCAACTTGGTCTGCAGTCGTTCTACCTTGTTGAGGCTCTGTGGATGCTATTTTCTATGATGGAAAGGAAATATTAGAGTCTCCTTCTAAAATATTTGGAAGGATGGTCCTTCTATGTTTTTGAAAACTAAGAAAACCAGACTATTGATCTCATAGTAGATTCTAAACTCTGTTTTGAACTTCCTCATAAGCTCTGGCTCCTTTAAAAATATCATCATAAGGGGAATATTCAAGAATGTATCTCTTAATATTGAAATGAGATAGATGATTCTCAACCACCTTATGAGGATCATGTTTCTTGAATTCAATATCAGCCAATTTGATGTCCTCCAAAGTTACTGCTTCAACCTTCATATGCCCGAAATAAACTAGTGTGAACATACCAACTTGTATAGGAGAGGAAAGCCATACTTTCTTTTGTGCCACTTTCAATTCCTTAGTAATACCTCCTACCACTAATTGATATGAAACCTCTATGCAGATCAATCTATTGGGAAATAACTTTGAAAGGGCATGAGGCGAAATGGAACAACCATGTACTCTGATGTAAGAGAAATTCTCTTCAATGTGCCAGTTTGCAATTGCGCCCAGATTTCCTATAATAGGTTCTGAGATTCTGGGAGGAGGGTGTCCATAAATGGACACATGAACAAGTATCACTACATTGTGACATATTTCATAGAAGAAATATATGTAGTTTTCCTCCCATAACTTTTAATGATAAAAATGAATGGATTCAGAACAAGCTGGGGTCCAGCTCCAATTCGTGAGAGGAAATGGAGTCATAAAAAAATGACATCGATGATGTATGCAGACATGTAACAAAGATTTTTTTGCCCCCTAGACTTTAAATATTTGTACTCAGAGTCCTCCTTAGATAGGTTATCTGACAACTTTTTTTCCTAGTTGAAAGTATAACCTTCGACAACTTCATGGATTATAGATACCCATTCCACTGTGAAATGTGTAGGGTTTTTCTTCCCAAATAACCGATAGAGAATCATGGCAATATATAAAAAGTGGGAATCTAAAGACGTTGTGGAATATATTCCATGAGTGTCAATCTTGAATTTGGCTGGATTTCCCCACCAGGTTTTAATTAAATCATGAACAGTTCTACCACATTCACTGCATTTCCTCCGTCAAAATCTAAAAGAAAAGATGAATTATAAGTGTATTTTGGTTCAGAGGAAATTTTATACATTACTCATAGGTATTCTAGTCGAAAAGAGCCGACATAAGTCTTTTGGTGATTGGAGATACTTTGGGAAGGGATATCTACATGACCCAGGGCCCAACTTATCATGTCATTGTATGACACAATCTTTGGTCAGACAGCGATTATGTGCAATTCCGACTGAGCCACGAGTCTGAGCTTAGACGATAATTTTTCTTTATCTTCCTTTGTTGAATCATCCAAGCATAGGAGAATTTCATGTTCTAGAATGTCATACACCTGCTTCCAAGACTTGATGGCATCTGTAATTTGCGCAGTAGTGTTTCAAAGAATATCCATGTTAGGGTTGGAGTCCTCTATTGACAATCCTTGCTTCTTCCATGCTTTGAATGGTGACATAATTCTATAAAAACATAATTAACTTTGTTGTGATAAGAAAAACTTATGAGCTTTCAATCATTGAAAATATCTTATTGCAGAAGATAGAATGATAAGCTCGAAATGCTTTTATTCGTGAAAATAATAAAGTCAAAAAATCTTTGAATTGATTTACTAACGAAACGTTTATTCAAGAAATCACTGAAATTTATTACCTGGCGTCATGATATCTACCTAAATATTTTTAAACTTTAATCAGCTATAAATGAAATTAATCTTTGGCGATTCAATATTCGGAGGTTTTGAAAGTAGAACAACTGAAATATTCTGAAGGCCGAAATTGCGAAGAAGCTATTAACTAATTAATCATTTTATGTTTTAATTAATCATATTTTGAAATCATTTTAACCTTAATTACTTTGGGACTTCGAAATTTGGGAGTTTCGTATGTAGGATAATAGTGATCCTCTGAAGGTTGGATTCGCAAAGTGATTAACTAAAAGTAAATCACGATCAATTAAACTTATTTTTATGTTTATTTTCTATTTTTAATTCATTATGATAACAAATGCTTTGGTATTTAGATACTTCAGCGATCCTGAACTCACTCTTTACTTTAATTTCCAAGGAATTTTTTTCAGAGTGACGTGGCAGTGATGATGTCATTTTTAGTGATGTGTCAAGAAAATATGTATGAAACGTGTCATCTAAAAATAGGTGAACGATTTCATAAAAAATGTCAAAATTGCATGCCACGTGTCAGCCATGAAAGATTTTTATGACATGTGTCTAGTGACTCATCCGTAGATATTTTTAACATATTTTCGGGGAAAGATAAATTTAGGACTTCAGAGTTTTGCGACTTCGGGGTTTCATTTGAACGATGATAGAAATCTTCCCGAAGTGTAAAGTCCCAAATTAATCATTGGAAGCTTGTTTTTAACAATCACACATCTTTATAAATTCGAGATCATGAGAACCACTTGATCATATTAATCGAAAAATTTGACGGATGATATTGTTAGCGCCTGTTGATAAATGATGAATATGGATTTATTCAAATTTGAAAGAGATTTTCCTAAATTTTTTAGTGATTTTTATTTTTCAAAGGTAAAAATGAAAATATTACAAAATTCAAAAAGTTTTTTTAAAATTCTAAAGTGTTGTAACATAGGCTCCATATGGAGATTGTGGCTCCATGTGAGGCATGAAAGAACAATAGACCAGGTGCCTTTATTGGGTAAATGGAGTCATTATAGCTTTTTATTTTTCCGAAAAATATTTTCTAGTTTTATTAAGAATTAATCACACATATAAACATGAAACTAACCAAATCTAAAAAATATTTAAAGCACACTTAATGATTAATCTCAATTCAGGATAATAAGTGTTTTGTTTCCTTGAAATTGATTTCAAATTTGTTTAAGATAATCAAAGTAATTTTAACAAAAATATCAGTCTTCGAAGGAATCTGTTCGCTTCAAGGTTATACAAATGTAACATGTTTTTTTTAGGGAATCCCCTTTGGTTCATGATAGAAATATCATGAGAATAAGAACTAGAAAATAAAGTATGTGATATAGATGTGTATGACATCCTTAGATATATCATAGATATTACTTCACTACCAACGAGCCTGTTCAATACCCCAGTGAAGTTATCTACTTTTCCCATTGAATTTTCTTTCACCACTTCAATAAATGAATTATATTTTACTTGAGATGAGGGAAATCAATTTATGAATTTCCTTTCATCATCTCTTTTGGAAAATATGGGGGCAATCAAATTTTGAATTTCCTTTCACCATCTGTATTTTATTTAATATTTTGAAGTGGGGGCAATCAATTTGTATATAACATACAAGGGATTGTATCTGTTTAAAATATTTAATAAAAAAGAAGGTTTGTCTACAAATGTTTTTTAGGATACTCTAAGATTAGATTTCTTCCAATTTTAAATATACCCTCACCTATAGGTTAGTTTTGGGAAACTTATTCCTTTCAGGGATAAACCTTGAGCGAATTGTTCATCTTTTAATATCTAATATCAGAGTTAAAATTATCAGGATTAGCCTAGAGATACCTTTTCAATTAAAATCCAAGAAATGTAAATATTTTCACCCAATCTTGTTTTGAAAATATGATTTTAAGTTTTTATCGTCAGGCCAAGTCTTTTTATTTCTATGTAGACTAATAAGATAAGAAATGAAAAATAAAATCTGGTGTGGAAAGAACTAGGAAAAAGGAAGAAATGGATGTATCGAAAATTTAGATGATCTGAATCAGAAGTGTTTTATATCCACATGAGTTTGTATATTAGATACATGTTCTTAATAAGCTTTGTCTCATGTTTATTTTTAATTACTTGGACTTCTTTCAAATTTATTTATTTTTATTTTTATTTCTAGTCTTTTTTATTAGGTGATAATGTTATTATGAGAAACATTTCCTTCATATTTATTTCAATCAATTATTATTATTATTATTAATATATATATATATATATATATATATTCAGACCATAATGAAGAAAAATAACTCATACCTTGTTTTGTTTTGAATTTTTTGAACATGGAATGTCATTAGTTTATCACCTTCTTTTGAAGAATCCGAAAGATGGAAAGATGAGTGTTATATCTTTCTATTGCATAACCTCCTGTTTTGCAATATTTATTATGAAAATATTTACATCAATCACCCTAATTACTCAAATAATTTACAAGAAAGGAAAATGAAAACAAATTAAAATTAAAATTTCCAATGTCAATCGAATCTGATATATACAATGGAAACCTAAAAAGCAACTACTGCATAAAATGTTTTAAGAAATACCAATTAATAAGCCTCAAAAATTTCTTCGTTAAGATTTTCGAGAGAGAATGAATTTCTCCCTTTAGCAGCTACAATTTTAAAGGTTTGAACCAAAGATGATCAAATTTTCCATGTTTTCCTGAATCTTCTTTTCTAGCTTCCCATTTTAAGACTAAATCACCAGGAAGAAATTCTTGTCTTTATCTTTTTTATCAAAAATGGATTTCAAGTTATCCTTGTATTTTTGGAGCTTATCATCCCCTTCTCCTTTATTTTTTTGTACTTCAATGATTTGATTTATTCTTCTTGTAATATCATTTGGTTCTTCATTCGCATCCTGTCAGATTTTTATCACGGGAAGAGCGAGATTAATAGGAAAAATAACATATGCTCCATAAAATAATTGGAAAGGAGACATACCTATGGATTTTTTGGTTCCGATTTTGTTTTCCCATAATCAATATTTTAAATGTATATGCCAAGAGTTTTTATTTTTCTGTCAAAATCTTCTTGATTATAGTCATCAGACTCTTGTTAGATGATTCTACCAGCCCATTTCCCTAAGGATATTAAGTTTTAGAATGACTTAGAATAATATTATATTTTTGACAAAAAATGATCATTGTAATAGATTTAAAATCCTTCGCATTATCAGTGACTATTTTCCTAGGAAAACCAAATATTGCTAGGATGTTATCTTCCAAAAAAGATATTACTATTGAATTTGTAGCATTCTGAGTTGGAATAGCTTCAACCCATTTTGTAAAATAATCAGTAGCAGTCAGAATCCATCTATGTTGAGCACTTGATTGCAGATGAATTTCTCCGATAAAATCTAAGCCCCATTGTTGGAAATGAGATTCATCTTTAACTGGAGTTAAAGGTAAGGCGAGAAGATTTTTCTTACCAACAAACAATTGGAATGAATTGCAATCCCTAACCCTTGCGTTTACATTAGTGAACAACTTCGAACAATAATATCCTGCCCTTAAAATTTTGTAAATTGTTTCTCTCCAAGCATGATGTCCTCCACATATTCCTTTATGGAATTCATCAATCATGCCTTTTGTTTCTGATTCTATAAGGCAACATATAAGTAAACCCAAAGGATCCTTCCAATATAACTTGGCATCGTTGATGCAATATTTAATTGCCTGTAACTTCAATGTTCTTTCCTTAGAAGGAGTCATATTATTTGGACATTGTAGAGTAAGGAGATATGAAACTATGTCACTATACCAGGATGAATACGATAACTTTTCATCAATCTGAGTAATAGGTGCTTGATCATCAATTTCCTCTATATCTGATAAATAATCATGAGATTCAAAGTTATTTATTCCAAGAGATCTGAAATTTGATTCAACTAGCAGCCTTTCTAGACCTTGACCTTTTACAAGTTTGGTTGGTTTAACTTCTAGATCAAATTCTTCAATTTTAGCCAACCATTTTCCTCTTCTTCCATCATTGTTTGGTTGTACCAATATATATTTAATTGTGTTTGTTGGTATGTAGGAAATTATTTTTCAGTGTAAAACATATGTTTGGAAAGCTTTAAGTGCTTTCACCATTGCATAAGCCTTCTTTTCTAGAATATCATATCTTAACTCTGCATCTCTATGCTTTTGCTAAAAAAGGAAATCAGTTGTTTGAATCCTTCTTTGTTTTTCTGAAGAAGCATTGTTGCGATAGTGTATTCAGATGAAAAAGAGAATATAAAAAAATCCTTTGTATAGTCGAGACTTACCAGCATCGGTGCTTCTCCTATGGATTTCTTCACACGTTCAAAGGATGATTTTGCTTTCGTGGTCCATTTTACCTCACTATCCTTCTTGAGAATATATGTAATCAATTTAACTATTTCATCAAAATTAGGAATAAATATCCTTAAGAAATTAATTTTTCCTAAAAACAATTAAATTTCTTTTCTATTTCTAGGAATGTTGATTATATCAATAACTTCAACTCTTTTAGGATCAACTTTTATTCCATCCTTTGATACGATATGCCCTAGAATCTTACCTTCCTGCATAGAAAAATTTGATTTCTTGGGGTTTAGTGACAAACCAAATTTTCTGCATTTGTCAAAAGTTTGTCTGAGGTGAACCAAGTGTTTTTTTATCATAATTAGAAAAAATTGTCAGATCATCCAAATAAATAACAACAAATTTATCATGTTCACCAATGAATTCTATATCCATTGCTCTCTAAAAAGTTGGTCTTTCATTCATTAAACCAAAAGGCATTTTATCATACATGGAGACGTAAATGCAGTTTTCTCTCTATTGTCTTCGTGAACAACAATTTGATTGTATCTCAAGAATCCATCGATCATAGATATTCTATTAGCCCCTACCACCTTTTCAAGAACATGATCCATTTTAGGGAGAGGATAATTATCTTTTAAAGAGGAACAATTTAGTTTTCTAAAATTGACACATAGTCTTATCTCCCCATTTTTCTTCTTGATAGGAACCAAGTTGGCTACCCATTCAGAGTATCTAAGGGGAACAATGATTTTTGCTTCAAGGATATTTTTAACCTCCCTTTCTATTACCAAAAAAAGAATTGGATTTATTTTCCTAAGCTTCTGCCTAAAAATCTTAATACCTGGCTTTAAAGGAATTTTAGGATCGATAACATAAGTGTCATAGGTTTTTAAATCTTCATAAGACCATGCAAAAACATCTTTGTACTATTTGAGTAACTCAACATATTTATTTTTCACTTCAGTCGGAAGATATTTAGATATTTTGACCATTTTAGCATTTTCATTTGTTCCTACATAACAATATTCAACGCCTTCATGTTGGGGTTGTAGGGTAGACTTTAGAGGTATTCCATTTTGGTAAAATAACCTTTCTAGTGGAATAATACCTTTGGAAATTTGATTATTTTTTAGTACAAGCATTCTGTGATTTGTGATTTTGTCTTTGAAATTTTCTGGATTTTCTCCTTGCACAATCCAAGCAGGATCATTCTGATTTTCTTGATCAATGTGAGTCTCAGAAAACTCATCTACCATTTTTAGAAATTGTTTTATTTGTTCATCATCCTCAAGCACTTACCAATGTTGAACATTTTTTGGGATCGAAGGATTATGCCTCATATCAATGTGATATTAGAATTTCAAAAAAAAATAGGAGGTACAAAAGTTGATGCAGCTTTAGATAAAGAATTAGCTTGCTGGTTATGCGATCTAGGAATAGAATGAATGTTAAAAGATAAGAAGAAATTTTCTATGAGATCAAAAGAACAGTTTCTATAAGACCTCATTCTCGGATTCTTAGCTTGATATTGTTGTTTTATTTTTTTTACAATGAGCTCAACATCACCACAGACTATTAAATGCTGAATTTTTAATTTTCTTGCAGCTTCTAATACTAAAATTAGTGCTTCATATTCACATACATTATTCGTATAATCAATGTCCCATTGTAATATATATGAAAAAGGAATGTAATATTCATCACCTGGTGCTACAAATCAAACTCCAGTGCCTGCTCCTTCCCAAGATAAAGCACCATCAAAGAACATTTTCCACATCTCGCCTCTAAAATTTAGATTTTTCTTTGAGAATTCAATTTTTTGTTTTTATTTTTCTGTACATTCATCAAAATCATCATCTATAGATAAAATAAAATTACCTAAATCCTGATCAACAACATAGATTGGATAATTATGAGGTTTTTGAGGGTCACTTACAGTATAATCCAGTCTAGTTTATCTGTACAAATGGGTAAACTATCCACCAAAATTTGGAATTGTAGCATATTTCATGTCTAACTGGACTGATCCTCCTAGCTTGGAACCCCAATATCTTGATAAAAGCATGCCATACTTGGAAGGAACGTCAACAACCACCACATCCATAAGAATAATTTTCACTGGAACTTGAGCAAGATTTACAACCAAATCTTTAATCATACCTAGACACTTAACATTTCTAGAATCAAACAAATACAGATCATGATAAGGTTTGGTAATTTGAGGCCCAATTTTTCCATTAAAATCTTAGGCATTAAATTATGTGAAGCACCTGAATCTAGCATGCAATTTTGTAGTAGGTGATCATGTATAGTTAGTGAGATATAGAATGGAGAAACAAAATATTTGTTGTTCTCAATGTGTGGTCCAAACATGATCCTAGTTTTTTCATCTTGCAAGTTAATTACATCGGCTTGACATTCAGCATCAGAAAAATTTATTACCTTTGAAATTGTTTCTTATAGATTGGATTTCTAGCGAGTTCAACTAGAGGAATTGGGATTTGAATTTTATTCAATTCATTTTCTAGATTGAAAATACCAACTGATTTTTCAAACCCTCTGGTCTCAACTTCAACTTCTTTATTTTCTTGTTTCTTGGTCTGGGTTGCTTTTGTTTCAACATATTTAACTTGAGCAACTTGTGTTTCAATAGGTTCTTTTGAAATTACTGCTTCATTATATTTATTTCTTGACAATATTTTTCTTGGTGGACTATTGGTGGAACTATTTTCTCTTGGCCTCAAGTTATATTTATTTTGAAGCTCAACCATTATTGAATCAACAAGACCCTTATATGTAGAGTCTCCCAAATTGTTGACATCTTGATCATCATCAAATAAAGATCCTAGGTCCAAAGATTTCTCATAATCTTTTTTGGTTAAATGAGGTTCAACATCATAATCACTAAGATTGTTTAGATTTTCATCTAATTCTTCATAATCTTGCACCTCATCTCCCTGTATAAAATTTCTAGTTTTAAAAGGAGGTTGGATCTTTTGATCCTCATTTTTTTTATTTTTGTTTGTTGAATCTGAGGGTTTGTGTTAGGATTTATCCTAAATTGATTTCTAGCATATGGATTAGGTTGGATTTTTCCACTTCCATCTTGGAAATTTTGTTAGATAACTCTTTTATAATCTTAGCCATCTCATTCATTTGTTCCTCTGAAGTGTTTCTTCCAGAGCCAGAGGGCCCTACTTGTTCTCTAAAATGCCTAGGTTCTCGTGTGCCCATCTCTACTTTCATTTTTAACTTTCTTGATGCCATCATATTGGATTCAATTTCAATAGCATCATCATGAATCCCAACTAAAGTTATGTCCCTTCTTTCCCTTAAAATTAAGGAAAAAGAAGAATCAAAGTCTCATGCAAAAGTCACTTTTGCAGCTGGCTAGGTAGGTTTTACTTCAGCTAGGATTTTGTTATAAATTTTTTTGAATCTTTGTATAAACTCTAAAAAAGATTCAAATTTTTTCTTTCGTAAAGCTTCAAATTCAGTTAAATAATATAGGTTACTTTTTTCTCACCCCACTGCCTCAATAAAGAAGTCTCTAAATCATTGTATGATGGTATAGATTCCATAGGGCGTCCTCTGAACCAAGTTCTAACTTTTCCTTCGAAAGTTTGTATCAACAATCTCATAGAAACCTTGGCGAATCTTACTAATCATTCATATGCCAACTATAAATGTTTGGCGATATTTTTGTAAAATATTCAAATTTCTAAGGATTTTATATATTTTGTATAAAATATTGGCGATTTTTAAGGTAAAATAATTTTATCCTTTAGAATTTGGGCAAATCATTTTTAGAATAGCAAATCTTTTTTGGGGAAAAAACATGGAAAATTAGCCCATGAGCGAAATTTATCCCTTAAAATCATCCCTAGACTAGACAAATAACTGGGAGAAGTAATATGAGATGATCCTGAGAGTAGAAAATGATCTTCATGGTTTTTGGAAACATAAACCTTTACTTCAGGAAAACTAAGAATCGTTTGCATACAAATGATATTGGGGATCAAAGAGGATTCTTTGCATTCACTGGTAAAAGTATCTATCAATGAGATTGGTATAGTATGGATATATTCACTCTTTGGATCATTTGATTTTATTTTAGGATCCATTTCTTCTGAAACTTCTAATTTAACTTCAGATTTACTAGATGAGGCTTCTGTAGAATGAACTTTTTGATATTTATCTTTAATGCTTAATTCTTCTGTTGGGATATTAACATTTACCCGATTAACTTTAGTTTGATAGATATTACTTACTGATGCAAAAGTTTGCTTGAGATATCCCTTGGATTTCAACAATTTTTTGCAATCCAAAATTGGTGTGGTTTTCTTTTCGTCTGGGTTATTTCTGGCATTTTTCCAACCAGATGCCAGTTTTTCCTACAATGGAGTTTTCAGGTGAAAGATAAATTGATCCTAATCCACGCATTCAATATTTGATCACCTTAAAAGATCGAAACTTAACTTTATCGTTATTCAAGGGAAACAATGATTTCGTTTCTCCATCCCTCACAATGACGCTAGAAAGATGTTTGTGCAAAAAATATGTTGATTCTAGGCTCTAAGAATAATGTCAGGAATCATAGAATTTAATAAAAAAATTTATAATGCTTTCTTCTACATTCAGTTTTCTAAGATGCAACTTTGAGTGAAACTTATAATAAGAAAATACAGAGGCAATATCTCTTTCTTTGAGTCAAAATTATAATTTTATGTGATGTAGAAATGATTCACAAAACTGTTAGAACAAAGAAAGGGATCAATTACAGATAAGTCTTACCTCATTCGCAGTAGAAGAAAAGTAGGAGATGTATTCTTGGCAAATGATTAAGAATGTAGAAACTCACATAGATTACAGGTCTTGTTTTTACTCAAAGTAATAACAGAGGAAAAACTATAGCTAAGAAAACCTCCAATATATTAAGATCACAGTAGTTGTATTACTAAGCTGTAATCATTCAATCTTCAAGAACCATATAAAGAAGTTAATGTGAGAAGAAAATGGAAATACAGAGGAAGCACATAACTCAATAGAAATGAGACTTAGAATCTTCGTCGTCTCTTTATATTGATATTCAAATATGTGCTCTCTTTTACATACAGAGAGAAGAATCCTTGAATAGATATAAGATGTACCTATTTATACAAAAATTGTCTTAACTAGAAGTAGTTAGACATTCCATGTTTTCAGCTCTAAATATAGAATACAATCAAAATATAACAACAAAAAGAAGATTTGTTGAGATACGCTTGATATGTTGGAATTTATTTTTCTCCTTTATTTTCTCACAGATGTGCTTTCCTTTTTTTGCTCATTGAATTGATCACACATGTCCATTAATTCTACTACAAAATTAGAAGGTTCAATGTTTTCATTCAACTCAAATGCAAACATCATTTTATGCACTAGTGGTAGTTTCACTTGAATCTTCATGTTTTCCTGAGTTGTAACTTGATCTTGTAACTTTGGTTTTACCAATAGATCATCTATCTATTGTAAATCAATCTGATTTACTTTTTGAATTGTATTCTATATCCTCTCCTTGTTTTTCATGGAATTTTATTTATTCTTCTCTATCTCGTTCTTCCCAAGTGTATCATATATAGCATCATATTTAAATTCAACCAACTCTGACTCAACAATAGTAAGAGCATTGAGATAAGCCTCTTTAACCTCTCTGGCCAGTTTCTTTCTTTCTTCAAGGTTTGTCTCCCAAACCTTTAAAACTGTTTCCCCCTTCATTTTCTCATATTGTGAAAAAGGGGTGAGACCAGAAAAGTTCACTTTTTGTCTCCAAACAATAAAATCTTGGAACTTGGACCTGGCTACACAAGCTTCCTTTTCCTTGTCATAAATATTCTTCAAAGAAGTGTTGATCCTTTGATAAAATTTATGGACAGTATTCACAGCTTGATATAGATCTAACTAAACAACTCCCAACCTTTCATTTATCTCATATGTTTGCATTTTGAATGCAGCATGGTCTATTTTTGTGTTTTCTAGTACAACTATTTGGGTTTGTAACTGCAGATTTTGGACACTCGCCTCTGTTGGTTTTTTAATAAGCAAGGTTAAGCATGAGGTTCATTCCATTTTTAGCATTTAACCATAACCATTAATGTTGCAGCATCCAAGATCACAATAAGAAGCACCATGCACAAGAACACAAGAAGTATCCTAGGAAACCCTTCTCATCAAGGGAAGAAAACCCAGCCAAAATCGTTTTCTATATTATTCAAGAGAAATACCTTCACCACCAATAAAACCTATAACACAAGAGGGTTCTCAAACCCTAGAAGACTAGCACCCAAGAGAGGTGTGCACTTTTCCCAAGAAGGTGTACTTGTTGAAATTTCCAAACTCACATGAAAGATTTGATTCCTCAATGGGGAATTTACCTTTACTTATACTAACCTGAACCCATCAACAAAAGTGTCTATTGGCACAATAGGGACGACCTCGCTAGCTTATAATATAATTAAGATTAACCAGATTAATTATATTTTATGTTAATTACTAGTCACATTAAGGTGGGGCCCACCTGTACCCTTTACATTACAATTAGGGTTACATGAAGGTACAACTCTTGAACAATATAGCAAGGTATATTATACACCCACTAGTTCTCATCCACTAGGGGCACATCCATAGGGATGTCCATATCTCTAGCTCATTGCATTACACAAAATAACCACTTTATCACTAGTGCTCAGCCACTAGGATTACATTCACCTCTGATCGTCCACAGGTATGTCCACTCAACAAATCTTCTTTCCCACCGCATTACACATGAGAGCCATTTGGAGTTTCTTGTCAACTCTTATTCTCAGAGGAGGCTAATACATCATCTTCATTTATGTTCTCATGACGATGCACCCAACACATTGGGATTTCACATGTTCACCTTGTTCTCAGCCACATGCACATCCAACTCTGCAGATCACCTTTCTCACTGCATTGCACGAGAGAATCATCTGGAGTTATTCTCAACTCTCTATATGGAGGAGGTCATCTCTACGTTCCATATATGTCTCAGATAGGAACCACACACCCTCTTCAGGGGATTTCTCTTAGGTTTGTAAGCTGGAGAATATCTCACATAGCTACAATTATCCACATCTCAAAGGTTTGTAATATGGAGAATGTATCACATAGCTACAATCATCAACAACCTCCAATTTTTCCTGTAGTTTCTTCATTTTTTGTTGATATCCCAATTTGATCTGTTCGGTGTCAAAATTCATCCTACTCTGGAAGGTTATTTATGCACGTTGCATCTCATTTTGCAAGTGCTCAAGATGAAGATATTTTTGTTTCAGTTTCTTAGTAAAATTATCCACTAACCATTGATTGGTAGTGGTGAAGGATCCTAATGAATCTACAGCTCCTTTGGAAAATTCAGAATCATTTTGTCCATGTTCATCATACACTATTATTTTTTTCTTAGTGACCACTCCTTCCTTCTGCTAAGATTCTATTTTTACGATGTCTCTTCTTTTCTTGTTGAAAAAGAAACTTGAAGGAGGCATATCCTCAGGTACAATAGGTGTGAGTTCATCTATATGAATTTCCTTTGAACTGAGAGTTTCAAAACATGTGGTTATGGGAGTCAGTGAGAGAATAGTAGAAGTAAGTGCAATGGACTTCTCTGGACTTGTGACAATTGGAACAACAAAAGTAGTAGATGATGGTGAAAAAGGAAAAGTATGTCCTTGCTTCATAAAGGCCTCAAAGGATTCTAACATATCTTGCTCATTTTTATTTAGCATTGATGTATTTTTTTTTAAATAACTCCTCTGGATTCTTTGTTACTTCTTCAGCTTGGTCTGAAGTTGTGCTGCCTTGTTGAGGATATTTGGATGCTATTTCCTGTGATGGCAAGGAAATTTTAGATTCTCCTTATAAAATCTTTGGAAGGTTGATCCTTTTGTGTTTTTGAAAACTAACAAAACCAGACTGTTTATCTCGCAGTAGATTCTAAATTATGTTTTGAACTTCCTCATAAGATCTGAATCCTTTGAAAATATCATCATAAGGGGAATCTTCATGAATGTATATATTCATATTGAAATGAGCTAGATGATTCTCAACCACCTTATGAGGATCATGTTTTTAATTCAATATAAACCAATTTGATGTCCTCCAAAGATGTTGCTTCAACCTTCATATGCCCGAAATCAGGTAGTGTGAACATACCAAACTATATAGGAAAGGAAGGCCATACTTTATTTTTTGCCACTTTCAATTCCTTATTAATACCTCCTACCACTATTTGACATGCAACCTCTCTGCAAATCAAACTATTAGGCAATAAATTTGGAAGGACATGAAGTGAAATGAAACAACCAAATACCTTGATGTAAGAGAAATTATCTTCAATGTACTAGTCTGCAATTGTGCCCAGATTTCCTATAATAGTTTCTGAGATTCTGGGAGGAGGGTGTCCGTAAATGGCCACATGAACAAGTATCATTACATTGTGACGTATTTCGTAGAAGAAATATTTGGAATTTGCCTCCCATAACTTTTAATGATAAAAATGAATGGATTCAGAACAAGCTAGGGTCCAACTCCAATTCATGATAGCAAATGGAGTGATAAAACAAATGGCTTCCATGATGTATGAAAACATGTAAAAAGGAGCCCATTTCCCCCTAGACTTGAAATATTTGTACTCTCTGACCTCCTTATCTAGGTTATCTGACAGCATTTTTTCCCAGTTGAAAGTATAGCCTTCGAAAACTTCATGGATTATAGATACCCATTCCACTGTGAAATGTGTAGGGTTTTTCTTCCCAAATAACCAACAGAACATCATGGAAATATATAAAAATTGGGCATCTAAATACGTTGTGGAATATATTCCATGAGTGTCGGTATTGAATTTGGCTGGATTTCCCCACCAGATTTTAATTATATCATGACCAGTTCTACCACATTCATTGCATTCCCCTCGCTCAAAATCTAAAAGAAAAGTTGAATTATAAGTGTATTTCGGTTCAGAGGAAGGTTTATACATTAATCATAGGTCTTTTGGTCAAAAAGAGATGACAAAAGTCTTCTAGTGATTGGAGATACTTCGAGAAGGGATATCTCCATGATCGAGGGCTCAACTTATCATGTCATTGTAAGGCATAATCTTTGGTCGGGAAACGATTATGTGCAATTCTGACTAAGCCACTAGTGTGAGCTTAAATGAGAATGTTTCGTCATCTTCTTCTACTAAATCATCCTAGCAGAGGATAATTTCATGTTCCAGAATGTCATACATGTACTTCCAAGACTTTATGGCATCTGTAATCCGCATAGTAGTGTCAGAAAGAATATCCATATTAGGGTTGGAGTCCTTCACTGATGATTCCTGCTTCTTCCCTGCTTTGCATGATGACATAATTCTCTGAAAATGGAATTAACTTTCCTGTGATAAGAAAAAATTATGAGCTTTCAATCACTAAAAATATTTGATTGCAGATGATAGAATGCTAATCTTGAAATTACTTTATTCATGAAAATAATAAATTCAAAAAATCTTCGAATTGATTTATTGACGAAACATTTATTCAAGAAATAAATGAAATTTATTACCTTGTATCGTGATATCTACCTAAATATTTTAAAACTTTAATCAGCTATAAATATAATTAATCTTTGGTGGTTCGGTATTCGCAGGTTTTGAAAGTAGAACAGCTGAAATATTCTGAAGGCCAAAATCATGGAGAATCTATTAACTAATTAATCGTTTTATGTTTTAATTAATCATATTTTTAAATTGTTTTAACCTTAATTACTTTGGGAATTTGACATTCGATATTTTTTTATATAGGATAATAATGATCCTCTGAAGGCTAGATTCATGAAGTGATTAACTAAAAGTAAATCACGATTAATGCATGTTGACTCTCACTCTTCCTCAAAAGGATTTATTAAATCTCACACTTCCCATGTGCTTTCTTGTACTCAACCCATACATTCAATAACTCTATGAGGCGATCTCACACATGAACCCTCTTACATGAATTCAATGTTTGAGTGTCGAATAAGTCAAAGAAGTATTAAATGGTAATGATACACTAACTTGGGAAAAAGAAAGGGGTTTCCCCTTGGAATCCCTTTTATCCCCCTCTCTTGTGGAATCATATCTCCCCATCATTTTTGTCCCTCTTGTATTACAACCAATGATTATTATTTTATTAATTATTTCAATGTACATAATATATGGTTCAACCCTTGTCCATATTAATCAATATGGGGTCTTCACCCCAAACATATCAAGTCACCAACCTAAATCACATTTATACAATTACATTATAATTTGTGGGGATCAAAACAAGGAATGTTACATCCCCTCCCCCTTATTTTGCATCGTCCTCAGTGCACAACACTCACATGTGTATACACATATTACAATGCCAAAATATCTTTCCTCCAGCTAGCATATGGGATCTCTAGCCTAATATCACACAAGCATTCCAACCCAAACATAAATGCAAAGGAACTCCAGCCAAAAAACCATAGATACATAGGCACTGTGGCCCAAAACCATACATAATGATTTTACAATTTACAATTCTTGTAGAAATTTTAACCGACAATATCTCATTTCCCTCATTCTGCAAAGACCAATAAAGTGTACCCTAATCTCTACTCCACAGTCCCTAGGTCCATAACAATTCCCTCCAGGGCTTCAACATAGACCATCTAGGAAGTCTTGGAGATGCGGTTGTAGGAATTCTAGCTACAACAACTTTCACAATTTTTCAATTCCCACATCAATTCCAACCAATAGACTCTCATTCCCCTAAACCTGCACAACCCAAGGAAGTGCACTTACTTCTCTGCATCCTAGTCCCTTAGGCTATACAACTTCCCTCCAGGGCCCCAACACAAGGTCAAACATGAATTCTTAGAGTTGTAGCTCTAGGAACTACAACTGTGATAACAAAATCTCCAAACCTTCAAATAGTTGCAGGTGTGCCTCTTGCATTACATCTCTTAGCTCCACTTTTCTTTGTTCGATCCACAACAAGTCCACTAGACATTACTTGTTCTGTGCCTTTTCCCTTGAGTTCCATGTCCTTCCAGTTCTCTTATTTCCAAGTACCTGATTCATGTCTTCATTCTTCAACTATTACTATGCAACCATCATGAAAATTTACATGTTATAACCCTCATCATATAAAAATTATCTTATTCACAGGAGTTCTAAATTACGTAATACAACAATTATTCAAAAAATAAGTTTGTAATCAAAATATGATACTTATATGTATGGTTATTTTTCTATTTCACAAGCTACTACGAGAAAGAATTCAACTCACTATTCTTTCTTATACACCCTCATGATTCCAACCACCATGTCACATGCATTCTTAAGTTGCCTCTTCTTTTCTATACTGATCATCCAATCTTGAGCATCCCCTTTTCTACTACATATTCCCTTGAGTAATCCATCTTTCCAAAGCTTTCACATGCAAGGAGAGCACCAAATCATCACCAAACATCCACTAGTAGTCTGCACCATGTGAAAATAATAGGGTTTTAGTGTCCTAATAGTAACCTTCTTCTTGATATTTCCAGTTTCAATAACCATCATCTCAACTATATCACACACATACAATCATCATGAGATATCATCCTATCTATTTTACTTATTAATTTCCAAATCTCTTTCGCATAGGAAATCAAGTTTCCCAAGCATGGGATTCCTTCTCATAATGTCTGGCTCTTGCAGCTATAGGTATTAGTCTTCCTCGTGGTATTACACCATTGTCATGTCCAAGACCGCTTCACCTGCAATTTTTCTCAATTTTCATTCAACCAAACAGATTGCCAGTATTCATGCACATTATCATCTCATTGCAACATTTTCAATCCACCCATGAAGTGATTTCAAAATTATATTACTCTAAAAATTCAATCACTTCCAATTATTATTCATATTAAATGGAGTGAAACAATCATTCCTTGCACATGCATTATCTAGCATACCAATGCAATCAAACATTACCAATAATTAAACTAATGTGCCAATATCCATGGCCACATCTACACAATGCATCCTTGCATTGACTTTGGAATACCTCATATCAATATCATGTATTCGACCATGGAAAGTTGAAATTTCTATCCAATGCCTCAAAACATCATCCAAACTCTTCCCAATTACTTATTTGATCATTTTTATACCTTCCTTTTCAACCCATACACAACACTAGGAATATATTCTCTTGGTGTTATTCATTGTTGACAAAGAGGTTGCATCCCAAACATCGATTATACATGGGAATATCATTAAGAACTTACACGGTGCAATAGCCCTTCCATATCCAACCACAACATGGACTCACACATGGCTATCTCTATTGGCATTCATTGTTAGAGAAGGAACATGTCTCATGACTTGACTTGGTTATAATATCATAACCAAGATAACATGACATGCAATTAATTTTGTCATAAATGAGCATTAAACAACATTTGTATACTCAAGGCCCTTGGCCTTTACATCTGTTGGAAATACTAAGAAGGGGGGGTGAATCAATATTGAGCAATTATACCAATTTTAACCACAATATATAAACTTCAACTTTATCAATAGTTTATCATTAGTGTATCAACAATGTATCATCTATGATTGCATTCGATATATCATTAGAATATAACCATAAGTAACAACATAACATCAAGTACACAGTACACCCGAATTTATGTGGAAACCCAAACAGGAGAAAACCATGGAATGCTTTCTTATATATCAAGTATTACATTCATTGGAAGCATGAACTTCCCATTTCTCTTGATACAAATTGAAGGAGTCTCTAACCCCCTATTTAGAGGCTCCAACCTAAAGGAAGTTAAAACTCCCTGAATTCTCTGGCTCCAACCAGAAAGAGGCTACAACCCATCGATTCTTAGGATCCAACTAGAAGGAAGCTCCAACTCCCTGTGTTCTTTGGCATCAACAAAAGAAGGCTACAACCCCCTTTCCTTGCCCCGTCCTTCCACCCTAAAATATAAGTGTAGACCAAATTGTCACTAACACAATCACTGCTACTGTAACGTTGTCACTGTCAACCTGTCACTATCACCGTCACATAAACCAATCTATCACTGTCACTGTCACTGCCATTGTCACATCAACTTGTCACTGTAACAGCCTAGTTTTAATCCCTATGAACTAGAATGTATTATGTAATTGTGACTTATGCTGGTGAGCCGGTAAAGTTGAAAAGGGGTTGAAGTTCCTAGAAAATGTAATACATACATACATATATATATTATTAAACTACATCGTTGGAAGCAAGACAAACAAGGAAAAAAGAGATAAGGGGCTATGATTCCATGAGAGAGGGGGATTAAGGGGCTAAGTCTTTTATTACATTTTATTTATCCATAATTGATTTTATGGAGAAAAGTGGTTACATGAGCTTCTCGGGGAGGCCATGGGGTTCTTGATTTCATGTAATTCTATAAACATCTCTTTGGGATGTTTGGGGGTTCACTTGATCTTTTCCATTCACTGTTACACTCTTCTCACTCTTTCATTCTTGGTTCCTCATTATTTCTAATTCGTGTTCTCTTGGTATGAGCATGGAAATGAATGGATGGAAGAGGAGAGTCATTGTTAGATGGTTGTAATAAATTACTAGTCATTCTAGGTGGGAATGAGATTGATGGTAGTTCTGAATGAACTATTCACAACTAAGAATCCTTGGCATTTCCAACATGGACAATTCCTAACCAGTAGCACTGGAGCCTTGGAGAGAAATTGATACAGGTGGATATCGGTGGCCACCCACCTTTTCCAACTGGCTCAAAACAATTTTCTAGCAATTTTGGTAATTTCTATTTTTAGCAGTTTTTCAAGTCCTCAACTTCCAAAGCCGTTTTGAGACCCTAAACGACATTTTTTGGGAAAACAGGGAGCAACATGGATATTCCTTTGATGTTTCTCACACAAAAATTGTAGTCCTCGAACAAATATTTCTAACGAGGTATCGAGCACCCCAAACAGAGATCGTATGCAAAAGTTATGCCCCTGAGAAGTTGACGTATCAACTACCCCCATCGGGGCCTGCAAACCTTTTGGCTTTTCATCTTTTGGGGTTAGGGTTTTGTATTTTCCTTTGGTAAAAAGGCCCTTAGATCCTCATTGTAACGATCATATTCTTGCGAATGCGAGTAGACGTCACATCTCTTCTCAGAGATAAGAAGTCACCATTCTAGCGAGTCTTTCACTCTATATTTTTACAGTCTATGTACATTTATTTTATTAATAGAAATCATGTATTACTGTATATATGTGAATCTTGTTATATTTCCAATATATATCTGTTATATTTTT
>JASDQU010107115.1:30082-42321 GCA_032191745.1 Picea mariana
CAATCTGTTCAGAAGGGGAACAAAAGGACATTGCAACCACTACAACCTCGCTCCAAGCACCGTCTATCCAAAAGAAGAAAGTCGACAAGGTTGCAACAAAGAGTGAAGATTCCTTCTGCACACCGTCCTCTCATGTAGCTTGACGTATTGAACAACCTCAACCTCAACATTTTTGTGACAGCCTACCACAAACTAAGTAGTGCGACATCTCCAACAAGGCAAGCAACTCACCAAGATTTAGATTCAGCAAACGCTTTTTCCTCTTCCCGGGGAACTCAACGCAATGGAGACCATTACTTCCTAAGGAGGGAGGATTGATCCTAGTGGATATTAGTGGCCACCCACCTTTTCCAACTAGCTCAAAAAAATTTTCCAACAAATTTTGCAATTTACTATTTTTAGCAGTTTTTCGGGTCCTGAACTTCCAAAGCCATTTTGAGACCCTAAACGATGGTTTTTTGGGAAAATGGGGAGAAACATGGAAGTTCCCTTGATGTTTCTCACACAAAAATTCTAGTCCTCGGATATATATTTCGAACGAGGTATCGAGCACCCCAAACAGAGTTCATATGCAAAAGTTACGCCCCCGGGAAGTTGACGTATCAACTACCCCCATCGGGGCCCACAAACCTTTTGGCTTTTCATATTCCAGGGTTAGGGTTTCAGATTTTTATTATGGTAAAAAGGCCCTTAGAGCCTCATTGTAATGATTATATTCTTGTGAATGTGAGTAGCCGTCACATCTCTTCTCAGAGATAAGCTTCCACCATTCTAGTGAGTCTTTCACTTTGTATTTTTACAGTCTTTGTACATTTATTTCATCAATAGAAATAGTGTATTACTATATATCTGTGACTCTTGTTATATTTTTGATATATATCTATTATATTGTTGTCTCTCTTGCAATATCTCTGAATATTTTTGTGTTATATCTCTGCTCTCATTTTGTGCCAAAAATAATCCGAATCAGAAATGGAACAACCCGAGGGACTACATGGCAAATAAAGGGGTTTATTTATTTGGGTTGTGTAGGATGAAGGGGAAAGAGAGTTGGAAATGAGGATTTTTGTGTGTTTGGGAAAACATGAGATTTTTTAGCCAACTACTGTGTGTTTTATATTTGGGATAGGACCTATCCTTGTGGATTCATATCCCTGGCTCGGGGGTGACTTGATATTGAGAATTGGAACAACAGTGTCTATGGTTGGGAGGAACGTCCTTAGTCTATAGCCAAATGGTGATGGATTAATTAAATATAAGTTCTCTCTATGTTTTTTGTATATTTCTATTCCGTTGTGTATTATTATTATTATCTCTGAGATTAGTGTTTATAATGTGCTTTCTTGTTGGTTATTGTTGTGCTGCGTGCATGGCACGTTGTTCCTTTGTTGGATGGTTTGGCATGAATATTTTTTATTGCATGTGTGGTTATTGCAATATTTCATGCTTCTTTTTTAATTAATTCTTATCAGAATTCAAAATCAGTTAAAGAAGTGTGTTCTTGAGGTAGTATGCAAGGCCTGTGGGTGGCTAGGTGTGTTAGATATTGATATCGAAGATTTTGGTTGAAACACTGGACATGCAAGGGATGGAACTATTGGACATGGTATTATGATATTGACATTGATGTCAAGAAGATCAATATGGTATTGTCATTAAGAAATAATATGTCTTTGAGATCCTAAAGCTCAGTAGAAATAATGTATTAGGTTGTATGAAATCAGAGCACACAACATTAGTACCTTTGGAAAAGTTGAAGGAAATTTCAGGAAAAGGAGTGCCTTAGGGAAGTGTTATTGGGATCAAATTCCCAATAGATCATTTGTATAAACACCTTCAAAATTGTGAGGAAACTGTATTACAGTCAGAAGATATGACAACCATCAATCATTGACAGAAAGCACATATAAATGATCATGGTTCAGTTGGAATCCAAGTGTAAATACAAACGAGTCTTAGAGGAATTGAACCTCTGAAGGACATGGATCCTAGGTCAATAAAGCTTTGGGAGAAAGCAGATAAATGAGATTGGTCAGATATAGTTGATAAATTTCAGGTATAACTAGAGCTGTCATATTGAACCATTAAAACCTCAGACATTCAACTGGGTTGATGAGTTATGTGGTCATTCGACATTGACCGTTCTGGGGATAAATGAGTTAGAAATGGGTGGAATCCCCGAAGGATGAAACCACGAACTAACGTAGACCGTTGGATTGAGGAAATTTGGGTGGATTCTCGACCTTTTGATCGAGTATAGCGGAAGGATAGGGTAAGCCACAATATCCTGGATTCCCAGAATAATGAAATCATGCAAACCATCGATATAAGATCCCTTTGGGAATTTTCTCAACCGTTAGATCAAGTAGTTTAAGGATGGTGTAAGCACTTTGGAAGGTATAATTCCAGGGGGGTTGAATGAATTTAGAGTTTTAATATCTTGGAGTTTTAAAGTCCTGAAATAAATAAGGACCATCTATCTCAACACTTGATTCAATATAAGATCCCTTCAATAATTTTCTCAACCGTTAGATCAATTAGTCGAAGGATGGCATAAGCACTTAGACATGTATAAGTCTAGGGGGGTTGAATGAATTTATATTTGTAATATCTTGGAGTGTTGAAGTACCGAAATAAATAAGGACCATCCATCTCAACACTTGATTAAGTCATAGTTGTTAGATCACGTTAGTGGAAGGATAACGTAAGCAGAGGTGTTAACTGATAGTAAGAGGTCATCGTCACTTTATGACCACTTTGATAGGTATAACTCTGGGGGAGTTGAACAACTTGAAAGTTGTAATATCCCAAAGTCTCAGAGTGTCGAAGTCCTAAATTAAATAAGGACCATCCATATCAACACCCGATTAAGTTGTGATCATTGATTTCATTGAAGCCTCCAGATGAGACAAGATTGTCCAGTCAATGGGAGATTAAATCTCAATCATCTGATCTAATAGTGGAGATAATATAAGTACTTCATGAATAATTACTCCAGAAGAATGCAATAATATCTAAGTATGAAGGGCCTGGTTCCAACACTGATCTCATGATAAGGTAAAGGGGTTGATTAGAGGCATGAAGGGCCTAGAAGTAAACAAGCCTACATATATTTTTGAACGAGGTCCTATGTAGAATAATAAAGAGAAAAGTGTTAAAGGATCATCGCTTAGAGTGAATAAGCCTGTGGTTTCAAGCCGACAATCACAAGGAAAGTGGATTGAAGGAAGTGCCTATGCAGAATTTGAATTTTGTACTAGTTTAAAGGGCCTATGGAATAATTTGACATGATTGGCACATAACCATTCCATTGTCACTACAAGATCCTATTTGCACAAAAAGGGTGAAAGTAATTTTTTTAGGAAGCCACAACTTTCAACTCAGAGATCATATTGGGGCATGGGAATAGTCATTAGTAAGATTATTTAGAGGAGAATAACATTAAATTTCTATGATTTGGAGAATGATGATATATTTCTTCATGAATTGAGCATAAAAAGGACCTGTAGCATTAGTTGACAAATTTTTATGATATGCATATGTCTAACAAAATTGGTTGCTTGCACATTTCGAAGAATTAGGGAGTATGAAAATATCAGTTCAGTATAAGAATGCATATTCAAGAAATGGAAGAAAGAGAGGAAACTTACAGTCATGATAAAGAGGCCAAAGGAAAAAATATCAGTGTGGGTAATGCAGAGACATAATCAAATGAACACAAAGGAATAGGGTATCAAGAAACCTTAATAGAGACTATCATAATCCTAATAATAGAAGTACAAATCTACAAAGAAGACAATGAGAGGTTGATAAGAGAAAAAGATCAAATAAATTCTCAAGTGATGCAAAGCTTGTATAATTTGGTTGAGGCAACAAAGAGCTATAGGGAAAGTAATGAAAAATGGATAAAGAACTCAAGAATGATGAAAATAAGGAATTATTATTAAGAATCTAATGAATATGAATGAATTGTGAGGCACAATTCAAATAATCCTCACATAGGAAATGAAGCTAGCAGGTGAAGAATGTAATTAATGGGGCATAGAAGGGAAAAGTAAGACTACATCGCCTTGAAGATAGAAATGTGTAGATAATTATAATTTTGATGTGAAAGAGAATAAGGAGCTTAAGAGGTGTGAAATGGGAAAATTGCCCCTAAATTGGGTCTAAGGAATAAGTAGAGTGATAACTCCCTTAAAAGACTTACTTATCTCGAATCTACCCCAAAACAATATAGACTAAGTGATAAGAGAGAGAGAGAGAAGAGAAGGTTAAGAAGATCACCTTGAATCCTTACAGTTGATGTATACCTCTTCCACTTGTTGTTGCCTCTTAGATAATATATCTCCTCCCAAACCTGACCTGCAAGGGGTTAAGAATACAACAACATATACAATCTCTATTAACCACTTAAAATACTAAATATAAATGAAAATGGTAAAATAGACAAGAACATGTACACATAGGGTTTTGGGACAAATATAATCTCTTTTATTCATATGCGGGATGAAAGTTTACAACCTTTGCTTGTGGACACCACTCTACGAACCAATTTTGGGCTCCTCTGTCGTGGCTCCTGAGTGCACTAATCCCACATAGAATTCTCACAACCAACATGCCATCAAGGGAAGAAGGAAGGGTTTCATAGGGAGAATGGTTGGAGGGAAAATATGAGGCTAAAACTCTGAGAAAGATGCAAAACTTGGGCAATGAGAGGGAAAGGATTTTGGCAGAGTTTTCTTATTCTCTTGTTCATATCCCTAAATGACTCCCCTAGACCTCTTTTTATATGAGAAAAAGATGGTTATTCGGTTTGGGGACAGGCTACAAGGGGTAAAATGGTTAGGAAACCCTCCATATCTAGTAAAATTCATCGGAATCTGTGCAATTTTATATTTTTTGCAACTTTTGGAGGTAAACGTGGGCAAATTAGCATGCAACAAATGTATCGACATGGGACAACTATCATGTAGCATGCGTGTGTATGCAGGCTAATAGTGCAGTAGGGTGCATACATTATCCAAAAAGTGTTTTTTTAAAAGGAAACCTCAGCCGTATGATTGGTAAAGGATACAAATGGATGGGCCAATGTCTTGGACGCATAGATGTGGAATTTTTGGATTATAACAGATGCCCCCTAATGTCTTACGTAAGAAGAGAAACTAATGGCAGAAATACATTATAACATATTTATTTAGTGGGAATGCATGAAGTAGAGTGATTGTAAGACGAGTGTTCATGAGCGTATCATCTTCAAAATAATGATAATCTCTCTGAGGCGGGCATACCCATGCTCAGGATAAACTAAGCATGGCTGCCAATCAAGTACACTGTAGATCCGTGTAACATATATAGTAATCATGGCTTCATGACTAATGTGTATGCCAATAAAAATTCTATCCACTAAAATACACAACAGATCTACATATAAAAATCATCTGAAGCTATACAAGTACAATGTGATATGAAACCTCGGGAAGCATGAATGCCTATGGCTAGAGATGATAACCTACTAGCTCGAGCAACAAATTCAAGATATTCAAAACTTGGGTAGGAGTACAATAAGAGTGTAAGACTCACTACTCTGAGGTCTTCGACATGTCATCGTGGAAATACTGAAAGACCTCGATCATCAAGCACAAAACTTCATTGATTCCAAATATGAACTTGACTGGATTCTCAGGATAGCCGACTCCTGAAATTTGAGAGATAAACTGTAGAATGATCGACTTAGGTTGGAAAAACTTCCCTTGGAAAAAATCATGACAAAATAATGAGACTCAGAAAACATATTATTGACATAATTATGTGATATAGGAGGCACCACAAACTCTCCATATGTTTGGAAGAGTAAATAAATGGAGGACACAACTCTATGTAATGAGAAAAACTTCCTAAATTCATATTAGATCCCAATGCTTGTAGAACAAACGAAAGGATGTGCTTTGTCTAAGGAAAACTATATTGTTGTAGATAAAATAGAATGCATATCCCATCCCCTCTTTTTGGAATATTTGATTTTTTTGTCTTTTTCAAATTTTTAACGAGCTTGAAAAAGAATAAAATAATGCTACATTACAAAGGAGGAACGAGTGTCATGAGAAAGAAACTAGTTCCAAGTGCATGGAACCTATTGATGCTTAGTGCAAGGAGACATGTGCATGATAAGGACACTTGGGAAAATTCCTCCATGGGTCAAGGTGGTAGATCACAAGGGAAAAAAGTGTTGTGAGGCTTGCACCTAAGGAATTCTCTAAAGGTTAAGTGATAGCAACATGAAGCCAAAATTAGGCCAAATATGCAAGGATGAGACATGTGATGCCATTACAACATGACACAAAAAGACTCTTTCCATGTGAATTTTTACGATCCTAGAGAAGGTAACATCGACAATTTTTCAAGTTTAGCGAGTCTGAAAAATGCTAAAAGAAGACTCTAGAGTGATATTTTTCGTAAATTTATTCTCTAGGGTCTGAAAAAGAATAAAATCATACCAAGGAGAACTCTTTTGGTCAATGGGGCCAGATTATTCCTTTTTTCGTAATTAGTCTAATCAGTCTGAAAAAGGGTTAAACTTATACCAAAAGGACGTCTCTTCAATTTTTTTTTAACGAGCGTGATAGAGACAATATCACTCGGCTATATTTTTAATTTTAAGGAGTCTAAAAAGAGCTTAACTATGGACTCACCACCTTTTTCATAAATTAGTCCCCTAATATTGAAAAAAGTATAAAACATAACTAAGGACAACTCTCCCAGTGAGACATGTCTCTCGAGGCGTACCTTTTTCCTGGGTAATCTATTGGCTGGAAAAAAGGGTTAAACTTATGCCAAATAGATATTCCTTCTCGACCAATTAACGAGTGTGAAAGGAACAAGGTTACTCGATGATCTTTTCATATTTAGGGAGTTTGAGAAGAGATTAAATATGGACTCTAAGGGGTTTCCCTTTTTGTAAATAATCTCCAAGGCCTGAAAAAGAGATAAACAAAAACCAGGGGAATGGCCCTTTTTTCGCAAATTTAGTCCCGCGGTCCCGAAAAAGGGTTAAAATTATGCTTGAGAATACTCTCCTAGCGAACCGTAGCTCCTAGGGCGTACCTTGTTCATAAAAATAGCTATCCGGACTGAAAAAGGGGTAAACTATCACCATAAATATGTGCCTTCAAATTTTAGTTTGACAAGCGTGAAGGGCAACAAGATTGCTTGACAATATTTTCAATTTTAGAGTCTTAAAAGGGATTAAAGAAGACTCCGGGGGGGTTCCTTTTCTTAAGTAATCTAAATGAGACTGACAAGAATAAATAAATTCTCGTTATATGTTTCTTTCAAATTTTAAGCGAGCTCAAAAGAAAAAAAACCATGTTCTTAGGGAGTCCCTCGGGTATAGGCCAGAAAAAGATGAAGAAGAATGAGGCTTCAACACAGTCATGATGGGACTAAAAGGACTCCCAAACCTATGGAAAACTCACATCATGGGTGACAAAATGAAACAAAGGATCTACCTAGGGAATCCATGTAGAGGGAGGCTCTACCACCTAATTACGACACTTCTAAAGCAACATAGAGAGTTCTATGTCGCACCTCGGTGGGAATGATCCTATGGAAAAGAGGAAAAAGTCAACAAAATTCAAGATGCAAGGTGATGAGAACCTAACCTATATGCAAGTGTCGAAAATAAAACTTTACCATAGAATGATGTGAGTGTAACCCATCTCATAAAAAAACCAAACCAAAAAACAAAATTCATAAGAACGACCTAAAGATCCCCCAAAAAGAATCCCATGCACCCACCAAGCCAAGAATAGGGTAAACGAAGACCAAACTGGGGAAAAAAGAGCCAAAAAATTCTATAAATAAGGGTAGACAACTCATTTTAACCATTGCAAATTGGAAAATAACCAAAAAGTCAAAAATATCTCTTCCTTAAAACGTGAATTCAAGGAGCTATGGTGGACAAAAAGTCTTCAAAGCTTGAGCTAAGTAAGTACAAATGACATATCTGATCATTTTTATTCATCCTTTTTTTCTTATATATTTTTTTAGAGGGTGTGTTCCCTAAGGGAAATTTCAGGTCTACGTGTATGCAAGATATCCATGATTAGCATGTGTATATACGTGGGCTGATAAAAAATTAGCACAGGTATATACATGACTATCTTAAAGACAACCCACATATATCTATTTAAAGTATTCAAAAAATTTAAACAAAGGACTAACCTAAAAAAAATTATGCAACATGATGTATGTCCATTAGCGAGAGAGAGAAAAAGAGGAGTTATACATCTTGGTCAAAGAGGATCCATGGGCCATTTCCATGCTAAAGCAGTGTGGTATGTGGAATTTCTTTCAGTTCCCATTCATGAGGGAACAACCCAGGCTGTTGAATAATTTGATAGATTATTGGCACCCAGATGTAGAGGTATTCATGCTAGAGGGACAATCTTTGACTCCTACTACCGAGGATAAATATTTTTTGACCAGTATCTCCAGGAGAGGGAACCATTTAACGTGAGGAATTTTCTTCCAGGACTGCACAACATAGAGGACTACATTGGCATGTACTACAAGGATTCCACTGAGAAAGTAGGATCTCAGGTACCAGTTCATAAGATAACAAGTGTTAAGCTGCAATTAGTATTGTATATGATTGGGCGGATCACAAGGTCTGAAACACTTCAACAGGATTCATGTGCACAAATGCATTGTGAAAATCAATGTTTACATGCCACTATATTTGATTGGAGCACCATGATTCTCACTTGTATGAAGAAACAATTGATCGACTGCAGGAGAAGAACAAACAAGAACTTTGAGTTTGGGACCGTGATGTGCACTTTATTTTTTGAGAGTGTGCCAATACTTAGCCCACGAGAGAACATATGAGGACATATTTTCTCCTTTCCAACATTATGTAGATGGGAGGCATTGATGCCTCAACAGGGAGTGAGGAGAGTGTAGGAGGCATTCGATAAAAAAAAAATTGACTGGTGGGCTTGTCAAATTCATGCAATCAAAGACTACGCCTACGCAAGGATTAGTTTCCTAAGGGACCCTAATGTGCCTGTGCCCTCTAGCAAGGAGCACAGAGAGATAGGTACACATCAATATTTATATTTTAAAGTTATTTTATTTTTAGTTTTTAAATATTATCCTTTTTTATGGTAACATCAAAGTACTAAATCAATAATTTTTTATATACATATGTGGGACTAGTACAACCAATGGACTTCACCAAGACTAGGTGTCATCCTCAAGAGGATGCTAGACCAAAAAAAACAACAGAGGTAGGGCCACCAACCAGAGAGCCCGAGAGAGTATTGAGACAATTGGATAGGAACCTTACAACTCTCACTCATCCAGTTCCAATGGCAGAGATTAAGGACCTACCCCCAACCATGCAGTTTCATGTGGTCGGAGTATCGAAGACTTGGGTTCAGTTGTTTTGGTGTCTTGTGAACGCCATAGTTCATTACACTAGGGCCAACATGCCTAGACCATAGTTAGTACTGGACCTTATATGTGTTGAGGGAACTCTTTTTGTACTCTCTTACATAGTGAGGAATTGAGCCCAACAAAGTATACCAACTCTATTTGAGGATTTATGGCCCACATTTTGTACTTATGACATTATTGTTTGGACATATTATTACATATATACATATTTTTTCCTTATGGATAAAACATTTTTGTACAAATTTATTTACATATGCATGTATGTGTGTTCTTTTACTTTTATGTGTGTGCAATATGCCAATCTAATACATGATGATCCAATGCATCAGTTAGTTGGTTAGGTCTCCTAGGAACATGAATATAAGTAATATAATCAAAATAACATTCTAAGAGACATACCCTAAGGAATCATCGATGAAGGGTCGGATCATAGACACGGTACACTCCATTTAATTGAGACACGACCAGTTGAGCATCTAGATAAACCCCAAGGTGAGAAATAACATGTGACAAGGTATCATGCAGTAATTATATTACGACACTATACTAAAAGACATTATTGGTTGCTTCGCCCAGACAAATACCTCCAGAAGACACAAACTAACCAATGGGTGTGAATATCACCCAATTTGTGGAAGGAAGCCTCCGAGTGTGTCTAATAGCACCATCCACGAACCCAACATAAACTTCAGATTCACTTGACATCTTCCATAGTGAAAAAAAACAAAATAAGCTACATGTCCACAAGACAAAAAGAAAACAATGTATAAATAAACTATATATTATATAGAAGAAGTCACACCCAGGTGACCAAACTATGTGTAATACTTATTAAGGTAGAGCCCATTTCTAGGCTCAACCAAAGAATTACCTTTGAAATCAAGTACTTGATAGGCACTCTTTTCTAAAACTTTCTTAATAATGAATGGTCTGAAACACATGGGTTTGAATTTTCCTTCCCGCAAGGGATATTTATCTTGGTCATAGACCAAGAAAAGATCACCTTTGGAGAAAACTCTAGGGTGGATGGACCGATCATACTGACACTTGACATGTTGTTTGTGAGCCTCATTGACCAAGGTTGTATCTCAACACTGCTCAAGATATAGGAGACACTCTTCAAGTGGAGTTATTTCAGGAAGCAATCCCACTGGCAACTTAAGAGAGGGAATTTGGAACTCTATGGGAAAGAATTTCTCTAGCCTGTAAATGTGTTGGAAAGGACAAAAATCGGTAGTAGTCTTAATTGAGCTTTGATACACCAGAAGTTCCAAGTACAACATCAAATGCCAAGTCAACTTGGATGAATTGAACGTCCTTTGAAGAATAGTCTTGAGAGATTTTTTAACAACCTCCACTTGACCATTCATGTGTGGATACTAGGGTGAAAAATGTTATTTCTTAAACCCTAGTTTTGATGTTAACTTGGTCATCATTTTCTTTTGGAAGTGATTTTCATGGTCTGTGAAAATACCCTTTGGAATACTGAACCTGGATATAATTTGGTTAAAAATGAAAAGCGCATCCATTTCTCCATCATTACTAAATTTCCGCATGGCCTCAACCCACTTAGCGAAGTATTCTACCACCACGATGACATAATGGTTCCCCCTAGATGAATCTGGGTGGCTTGTAGTGAAATCAATCCCCCACTTAGTTAAGGTACCAACATCAATAACTAGAAACATGGAAGAAGGATGTGCCTACATCTTCCAAGAGAATATATGGCATAGGTGGCACTTCTTGACCACCTCTACACAATTTTTTATCAACGAGGGCCAAAAGCATCTAGTGCGAAGAATTTTATGGGTTGTTTCCAACCAACACAAGTGACCACCACATGCTCCAGTGTGAGAGTCATTCAACACAATATTTTCCTCTTCATGAGTGAGACAACGATGGAGAATACAATTAACTCCTTGATGATATAAACTATCATCAATGATAAGATAATTCCGCACTTGATGGCATATACGATGATGCTCATAACGAGAAGCATAGGAAGGGCACTTAAAAGTATGAATATAAACATGTATATCTCCATACCAAGGGTATGAAGATGAAATAAGGAAAATATTCCCATTGATCATTGACTCTTCATGAAAATCATTACCACTCACGACTGAAAGTTCCAAAATTATCTTAGCAAAGACCAAAGACTTTTTAGATTTCTCCGAAACAAAATCCAAGTCAAATTATTGAAGGATGACTATCCATCGACTAATTTTCCTGCCAATAACCCATCATGTCAACACATATTGAAAAGGATTCATGACAAATATGATGGTGGTCTTGTGAAGTAGAATGTAATTACATAACTATTGGACAACACCAAAATGAGTTTCTCAACATGAGTGTAGTTGAGTTCCTGTCCAACCAAGCATCGAATAAGATAGTAGATAACATGATACTCGAGCGCGTCATCCTCTTGGACCAAGACCATGCCAATATTAGACTATGTTGCATCCAAGTGCAACAAGAAATCCTTTCCATAATATGGAGAACTGAGTAGACGGGAAGATTTCAGAGCATGTTTCAATGCTTCAAAATAGCGTTGAGCTCTTTCATCCCAATAGAAAGGTGTTGATTAAGGTTGGTTGTCATTGATGTAAACCCTTGAAGAAAGCTGCATAGCACAAAGGTTTGGGTAATGCAACAAATAACTTTTTATGTAAATATGACTCATTATTGTTTTGTCATGGTTGATAAGAAGTAAATATGGATGAACTCCAAAGTGGTCCCCTTATGGTGAAAGCCCTCACGGGAAAACACTTTGTGGAGTA
>JASDQU010107115.1:42808-82446 GCA_032191745.1 Picea mariana
GATTAGTAATGTTATTTTATTTATGTTGGCTTTAGGCCATTAGTTGTAATTATACCTCATAGTCTCCTATATATACCAAGGAGACATTTTCATTTTGAATCATCTTGTACTTGAACATTTAAGTGGGGTAGAAGGAGGCTGCCCCCTCGAAGAGGCTAATTATCTGAAATTCTCTCTTTTTCAAGGCGTTGAGTACTTTTTCTGAGGATTTTCTATGCTATATTGATATTTGGTTCTTAACAATCTTCCTGATTTCCTGAGCTGTAACTTGGTGTTGTAACTTTGGTTTTACCAATAGATCGTATATCTATTGTAAATCAATCTTATTTACTTTTTGAATTGTATTCTATATCCTCTCCTTGTTTTTCATGGAATTTTATTTATTCTTCTCTATCTTGATCTTCCCAAGTGTATCAGATATAGCATCATCTTTAAATTCAACCAACTCTGACTCAACAATAGTAAGAGCATTGAGACAAGCCTCGTTAACCTCTCTGGCCATTTTCTTTCTTTCTTCAAGTTTTGTCTCCCAAAAGTTTAAAACTGTTTCCCCCTTCATTTTCTCATATTGTGAAAAAGGGGTGAGACCAAGAAAGTTCACTTTTTGTCTCCAAACAATAAAATCCTGGAACTTGGACCTAGCTACACAAGCGTCCTTTTCCTTGTCATAAATATTCTTCAAAGAAGTGTTGATCCTTTGATAACATTTATGGACAGTATTCACGGCTTGATATAGATCTAACTGAACAACTCCCAACCTTTCATTTATCTCATATGTTTTCATTTTGAATGCAACATGGTCTATTTTTGTGTTTTCTAGTACAACTATTTGGGTTTGTAACTGCTCAATTAAAAGATTTTGCTGAGAAATCATTGAGTTACTTGACTGCATATTTTGGATTCTCGCCTCTGTTGATTTTTTAATAAGAAAGGTTAAGCATGAGGTTCATTCCATTTTTAGCATTTAACCATAACCATTAATTTTGTAGCATCCAAGATCACAATAAGAAGCACCATGCACAAGAACACAAGAAGTATCCTAGGAAACCCTTCTCGTCAAGGGAAGAAAACCTAACCAAAATCATTTTCTATATTATTCAATAGAAATACCTTCACCACCAATAAAACCTATAACACAAGAGGGTTCTCAAACCCTAGAAGACTAGCACCCAAGAGAAGTGTGCACTTTTCCCAAGAAGATGTACTTGCTGAAATTTCCAAACTCACATGAAAGATCTGATTCCTCAATGGGGAATTTACCTTTACTTATACTAACATGAACCTGTCAACAGAAGTCGTTATTGGCACAATAGGGTGGACCTCACTAGATTATAATATAATTAAGATCAACCAGATTAGTTATCTTTTATGTTAATTACTAGTCACATTAAGGTGGGGCTGACCTATACCCTTTACATGACAATTAGGGTTACAGGAAGGTACAAATCTTGAACAATATAGCAAGGTATATTATACACCCACTAGTGCTCATCCACTAGGGGCACATCCATAAGGATGTACATATCTCTGGCTCACTGCATTACACAAAATAACCACTTCTTCACTACATTACGTTCACCTGTGATCATCCTCAGGCATGTCCACTCAACAAATATTCTTTCCCACCGCATTACACAGGACAGCCATCTGGAGTTTCTCGTCAACTGTTCTTCTTAGAGGAGGCTAATACATCATCTTCATTTCTGTTCTCATGATGATGAACCCAACACTTTGGGATTTCACACGTTCACCTTGTTCTCAGCCACATACACATCCAACTCTGCAGATCATCTTTCTCACTGCGTTACACAAGAGAATCAACTGGAGTTCTTCTCAACTCTCTATATGGAGGAGGTCATCTCTATGTTCCATATATGTCTCAGATAGGAACCACACACCCTCTTTAGGGGATTTCTCTTATGTTTGTAAGCTAGAGAATATCTCACATAGCTACAATTATCCACATCTCAAAGTTTTGTAATATGGAGAATGTATCACATAGCTGCAATCATCAACAACCTCCAATTTTTTCTGTAGTTTCTTCATTTCTTGTTGATAGCCCAATTTGATATGTTCGGTGTCAAAATTCATCCTACTCTAGAAGGTTATTTATGCACGTTGCATCTCATTTTGCAAGTTCTCAAGATGAAGATATTTTTGTTTCAGTTTCTTAGTAAAATTATCCACTAACCATTGATTGTTAGTGGCGAAGGATCCTAATGAATCTATAGCTCCTTTGGAAAATTCAGAATCATTTTGTCCATGTCCATCATACACTATTCTATTTTTCTTAGTGACCACTCCTTCCTTCTGCTGAGATTCTATTTTTACGATGTCTCTTGTTTTCTTGTTGAAAAAGAAACTTGAAGGAGGCATGTCCTCAGGTACAATGGTGTGAATTCATCTATATGAATTTCCTTTGAACTGAGAGTTTCAAAACTTGTGGTTATAGGAGCCAGTGAGAGAATAGTAGAAGTAAGTGCAATGGACTTCTCTGGACTTGTGAAAATTGGAACAACAAAAGTAGTAGATGATGGTGAAAAAGTAAAAGTATGTCCTTGCTTCATAAAGGCCTCAAAGGATTCTAACATATCCTACTCATTTTTATTTAGCATTGATGTATTTTTTTTTTAAATAACTCCTTTGCATTATTTTTTACTTCTTGAGCTTGGTCTGCGGTCATGCTGCCTTTTTGAGGATCTTTGGATGCTATTTATTGTGATGGCAAGGAAATTTTAGATTCTCCTTATAAAATCTTTGGAAGGTTGATCCTTCTCTGTTTTTGAAAACTAAAAAAACCAGACTGTTTATCTCACAGTAGATTCTGAAATCTATTTTGAACTTCCTCATAAGATCTGAATCCTTTGAAAATATCATCATAAGGGGAATCTTTGTGAATGTATATATTCATATTGAAATGAGCTAGATGATTCTCAACCACCTTATGATGATCATTTTTTTAATCCAATATCAACCAATTTGATTTCCTCCAAAGTTGTTGCTTCAACCTTCATATGCCCGAAATCAGGTAGTGTGAACATACCAAACTATATAGGAAAGGAAGGCCATAGTTTATTTTGTGCCACTTTCAATTCCTTATTAATACCTCCTACCACTATTTGATATGCAACCTCTCTGTAGATCAAACTATTAGGCAAGAAATTTGGAAGGACATGAGGCAAAATGGAACAACCAAATACCCTGATGTAGGAGAAATTATCTTCAATGTACCAGTCTGCAAGTGTGCCTAGATTTCCTATAATATGTTATGAGATTCTGCGAGGAGGGTGTTCGTAAATGGCCACATGAAGAAGTATCATTACATTGTGATAGATTTCATAGAAGAAATATTTGGAGTTTTCCTACCATAACTTTTAATGATAAAAATGAATGGATTCAGAACAAGCTAGGGTCCAACTCCAATTCATGATAGCAAATGGAGTGATAAAACAAATGGAGTCCATGATGTACAAAAACATGTAAAAAGGATCCTATTTCCCCCTAGACTTCAAATATTTTTACTCGCCGACCTCCTTATCTAGGTTATCTGACAACATTTTTGCCTAGTTGAAAGCATAGCCTTCGACAACTTCATGGATTATAGATACCCATTCCACTGTGAATTGTGTAGGGTTTTTCTTCCCAAATAACCAATAGAGCATCATGGAAATATATAAAAATTGGGCATCTAAAGACGTTGTGGAATATATTCCATGAGTGTCGGTATTGAATTTGGCTGGATTTCCCCACCAGGTTTTAATTATATCATGACCAGTTCTACCACATTCATTGCATTCCCTCCACTCAAAATCTAAAAGAAAATCTGAATTATAAGTGTATTTCGGTTTATAGGAAGGTTTATACATTAATCGTAGGTCTTTTGGTTGAAAAGAGTCGGAAAAAGTCTTCTAGTGATTGGAGATACTTCGAGAAGGGATATCTCCATGATCGAGGGCTCAAATTATTATGTCGTTGTAAGGCATAATCTTTGGTCAGGAAACGATTATGTGCAATTCCGACTAAGCCACCAGTGTGAGCTTAGACGAGAATGTTTCGTCATCTTCTTCTACTGAATCATCCTAGCAGAGGATAATTTCATGTTCCATAATGTCATACACCTACTTCCAAGACTTTATCGCATCTATAATCCATGCAGTAGTGTCAGAAATAATATCCATATTAGGGTTGGAGTCCTTCACTGATGATTCATGCTTCTTCCCTGCTTTGTGTGAGGACATAATTCTCTGAAAATGGAATTAACTTTCCTGTGATACAAAAAAATTATGAGCTTTTAATCACTGAAAATATTTGACTGTAGATGATAGAATGCTAATATTGAAATGATTTTATTCATGAAAATTATAAATTCAAAAAATCTTCGAATTGATTTACTGACAAAACATTTACTCAAGAAATAAATGAAATTTATTACCTTGCGTCGTTATATCTACCTAAATATTTTAAAACTTTAATCAGCTATAAATATAATTAATCTTTGGTGGTTTGGTATTCGCAGGTTTTGAAAGTAGAACAACTGAAATATTCTGAACGCCGAAATCGTGGAGAATCTATTAACTAATTAATCATTTTATGTTTTAATTAATCATATTTTTAAATTGTTTTAACCTTAATTACTTTGGGAATTTGACATTCGATATTTTTTTATATAGGATAATAATGATCCTCCGAAGGCCAGATTCGCAAAGTGATTAACTAAAAGTAAATCATGATTAATGCATGTGGACTCTCACTCGTCCCCAAAATGATTTATTAAATCTCACACTTCCCCTGTGCTTTGTTGTACTTAACCCATGCATTCAATAACTCTATGAGGCTATCTCACACATGAACCCTCTTACGTGAATTCAGTGCTTGAGTGTCGAATAATTCAAAGAAGTATTAAATGGTAATGATACACTAACTTGGGAAAAAGAAAGGGGTTTCCCCTTGGAATCCCTTTTATCCCTCTCTCTTGTGGAATCATAGCTCCCCATCATTTATGTCCTTCTTGTATTACAACCAATTATTATTATTTTATTAATTATTTCAATGTACATAATATACGGTTCAACACTTGGCCATATTAATCAATATGGGCTCTTCACCCCAAACATATCAAGTCACCAACCTAAATCACATTTATACAATTACATTATAATTTGCGGGGATCAAAACAAGGGATTTTACATCCCATCCCCCTTATTTTGCATCGTCCTCAGTGCAAAACACTCACATGTGTATACACATATTACAATGCCAGAATATCTTTCCTCTAGCCATCATATGAGATGTCTGGCCTAATATCACACAAGAATTCCAACCCAAACATAAATTCAAAGGAACTCTAGCCAAAAAGCCATAGATACATAGGCACTCTGGCCCAAAACCATACATTATGATTTTACAATTTACAATTCTTGTAGAAATTTTAACCGACAATATCTCATTCCCCTTTGTCTGCAAAACCCAATAAAGTGTACCCTAATATCTACTCCAAAGTCCCTAGTTCCATAAAAATTCCCTCCAGGGCTTCAACATAGACCATCTAGGAAGTCTTGGAGATGCGGTTGTAGGAATTCTAGCTACAACAACTTTCACAATTTTTCAATTCCCACATCAATTCCAACCAATAGGCTCTCATTCCCCTAAACCTGCACAACCCAAGGAAGTGCATTGAATTCTCTGCATCCTAGTCCCTTAGGCTATACCACTTCCCTCCAGGGCCCCAAAACAAGGTCAAACATGAATTCTTAGAGTTGTAGCTCTAGGAACTACAACTGTGATAACAAAATCTCCAAACCTTCAAATAGTTGCAGGTGTGCCTCCTGCATTACATATTTTAGCTCCACTTTTCTTTGTTCGATATGAAACAAGTCCAATGGACATTACTTGTTCTGTGCCTTTTTCTTTGAGTTCCATGTCCTTCCAGTTCTCTTCTTTCCAAGTACCGAATTCATGTTTTCATTCTTCAACTATTCCTATGCAACCATCATGAAAATTTACATGTTATAACCCTCATCATATAAAAATTATCTTATTCACAAGAGTTCTAAATTACATAATCCAACAATTATTCAAAAAAAAAGTTTGTAATCAAAATATGATACTTATATGTATGGTTATTGTTCTATTTCACAATCTATTGCGAGAAAGAATTCAAATCACTATTCTTTCTTACACACCCTCATGATTCCAACCACCATGTCACATGCATTCTTAAGTTGCCTCTTATTTTATATCCTCATCATCCAAGCTTGAGCATCCCCTTTTCTACTACATATTTCCTCGAGTGATCCATCTTTCCAAAGCTTTCACATGCAAGGAGAGCACCAAATCATCACGAGACATCCACTAGTAGTCTGCACCATGTGGAAATAATAGGGTTTTAGTGTTCTAATAGTAACCTTCTTCTTGAGATTTCCAGTTTCAATAACCATCATCTCAACTATATCACACACATACAATAATCATGAGATATCATCATATCTATTTTACTTATTAATTTCCAAATCTATTTCACATAGGAAATCAAGTTTCCCAAGGATGGGATTCCTTCTCATAATGTCTGGCTCTTGCAGTTATAGGTATTAGTCTTCCTCATGGTCTTACACCATTGTCATATCCAAGACCACTCCACCTGCAATTTTTCTCAATTTTCATTCAACCAAACAGATTGTCGGTATTCATGCACATTATCATCTCATTGCAACATTTTCAATCCACCCATGAAGTGATTTCAAAATTATATTACTCTAAAAATTCAATCACTTCCAATTATTATTCATATTAAATGGAATGAAACAATCACTCCTTGCACATGCATTATCTAGCATACCAATATTTTCATAATGCAATAAAAAATTACCAATAATTAAACTAATGTGCCAATATCCATGGCCACATCTACACAATGCATCCTTGCATTGACTTTGGAATACCTCATATCAATACCATGTATTCGACCATGGAAAGTTGAAATTTCTATCCAATGCCTCAAAACATCATCCAAACTCTTCCCAATTACTTATTTGATCATTTTTATACCTTCCTCTTCAACCCATACACAACACTAGGAGTATATTCTCTTGGTGTTATTCATTGTTGACAAAGAGGTTGCATCCCAAACATCGATTATACATGGGAATATCATTAAGCACTTGCATGGTGCAATAACCCTTCGATATCCAACCACAACATGGACTCACACATGGCTATCTCTATTGGCATTTTTTGTTAGATAAGGAACATGTCTCATGACATGACTTGGTTATAATATCATAACCAAGATAATATGACATGCAATTAATTTTGTCATAAATGAGCATTAAATAACATTTGTATACTCAAGGCCCTTGGCCTTTACATCTATTGGAAATACTAAGAAGGGGGGGTGAATCAATATTGAGCAATTATACCAATTTTAACCACAATATATAAACTTCAACTTTATCAATAGTTTATCATTAGTGTATCAATAATGTATCATCTATGATTGCATTCGATATATCATGAGAATATAACCATAAGTAACAACATCACATCAAGTACAAAGTACACCCAAATTTATGTGGAAACCCAAACAAGAGAAAACCATGAAATGTTTTCTTATATATCAAGTATTACATTCATTGGAAGCACGAACTTCCCACTTCTCTTGATACAAATGGAAGGAGGCTTTAACCCCCTATTTAGAGGCTCCAACCTAATGGAAGTTACAACTCCCTGAATTCTCTGGCTCCAACCAGAAAGAGGCTACAACCCATCAATTCTTAGGATCCAACTAGAAGGAAGCTCCAACTCGTTGTGTTCTTTGGCATCAACAAAAGAAGGCCACAACCCCCTTTCCTTGCCACGTCCTTCAGCACTGAAATATAAGTGTAGACCAAACTGTCACTAACACAATCACGGCTACTATAACCCTGTCACTGTCACTGTCACATAAACCAATCTGTCACTATCACTGTCACTGCCATTGTTACGTCAATTTGTACCTATCAACCTGTCACTGTCACTGTCATTGTCACATCAACTTGTCACTATAACAACCTAGTTTTAATCCCTATTAACTAGAATGTATTATGTAATTGTGACTTAGGCTGGTGAGCGGGTAAAGTTGAAAAGGGGCCGAAGTTCCTAGAAAATGTAATACACACACACACACACACACACACACACATATTATTAAACTACATCATTGGCTGCAAGACAAACAAGGACAAAAGAGATAAGGGGATATAATTCCACGAGAGAGGGGGATTAAGGGGCTAAGTCTTTTATTACATTTTATTTATCCATAATTGATTTTATGGAGAAAATTGGTTACATGAGCTTTTTGGGGAGTCCGTAGGGTTCTTGATTTCATGTAATTATATAAAGATCTCTTTGGTATGTTTGGGTGTTCACTTGATCCTTTCCATTCACTATTACACTCTTATCACTCTTTCATTCTTTGTTCCTCATTATTTCTAATTCGTGTTCTCTTGGTATGAGCATGGAAATGAATGGATGGAAGAGGAGATTCATTGCTAGATGGCTGTATAAATTACTAATCATTCCAGGTGGTAATGCATGCTTATGGGAATGATATTGATGGTAGTTTTGAATGAACTATTCACAACTAAGAATCCTTGGCATTTCCAACATGGACATTTCCTAACCAATAGCACTAGAGCCCTGGAGATAAATGGATCCAGGTGGATATTGGTGGTCACCCGCCTTTTCCAACTGGATCAAAACAATTTTCTGGCAATTTTGGTAATTTACTATTTTTAGCAGTTTTTTGGGTCCTAAACTTTTGAATCTATTTTGAGACCCTAAACGATGATTTTTGGGAAACGGGGAGAAACATGGAAATTCCTTCGATGTTTCTCACACAAAAATTGTAGTCCTCAAATAGATATTTCTAACGAGGTATCGAGTGCCCCAAACAGAGATCGTATGAAAAGGTTATGCTCCCAGGAAGTTGACGTATCAACTACCCCCATGGGGGCCCGCAAACCTTTTGGCTTTTCATCTTCTGGGGTTAGGGTTTTGTATTTTCCTTATGGTAAAAAGGCCCTTAGATCCTCATTGTAACGATCATATTCTTGCGAATGCAAGTAGACGTCACATCTCTTCTCAGAGATAAGTTGTCACCATTCTAGTGAGTCTTTCACTTTGTATTTTTACAGTCTCTGTACACTTATTTCATTAATAGAAATCGTATATTACTGTATATATGTGAATCTTGTTATATTTTTTATATATATATATTATTTTCTTTTCTCTCTTGCAATATCTCTGAATATTTCTATGTTATATCTCCACTCTCATTTCATGCCGAAAATAATCTAGATCAGTGGTATCAGAGCAGGCTGCTCTTGATCGTTTTTTTTTTTTCAATGCATGTCCCCAATGAGGTCCGAGTATAGAAATTTGGGTCTTGAGCTTGTCTCTCTTGAATAAAATCACTCTCACATGCCCAATAAACCCTCTATGGCAGAAGAAAAGAAAAACGATGGAGCAGACAATCCTATCAGTCTATTGCTTGAGCAAGCTCTCGCGCGACAGAGAGAAGAAATGATGGATAATTTTTCCCACGTCCTTCAACGTCTTCCAATAGAAAATGGTTCATCTTTATAAAAAAACCAATTTGGAGGCACCTCACCTTTCAAGGTACAATTTAATTTTGATATTCTTGTATTTGAAGGACAGATAGATGCAAAATCCCTAGATAAATGGTTAAATCTGCTAGAAGGTTATTTCTCTATTCACAATTTTTTTGACAGAGAAAAGATCACATTCACACTCCTTAAAGCTCTCCCCCATGTCAAAAATTTGTGGAAAACTTACTGGGAACAAATTTCCACAGAGGAGTATGGAATATATGGGGCAGAGCCCACTTGGGATTTTTGTGTGGATGTAGTAAAGGAACAATATTACCCTATTGGAAACTATGAGGACCAATACATGAGATGGACCACACTGCAACAAGAGAGGGGTTCTAGAGTTCACCAATACTTTCCATATCTTGTGCACCAAGTTGGGTATCAAGGACTCCGAACGACATTTGGTTCTAAAATAACATGGGGCTTTATACAGATACATCCAAACTGAAATGGATTTTCTGGACATCTCATCACTCAGTTCTGCTTATCGATATGTTGTTAAAATTGAGTAGAAGTTTAGGCACTAGAACAAACAGGAGTTCGGATATACAAATCCGCAACAACCAAAGTATGAGAAAGACGACCCTAACAAACAGCTTCCTAAAAACCAATCAAATCTACAGGAAAAGAAGGGTCACAGAAAGATGAAGAAGGACACCGAAAAATGGTGCGATTTCCAAAAAATCCCCTAGCACAACACCGATGAATTTCTCTCAAAACAATCATTGGTGGCTGAGATCAAAGACAAGGATCCAAACCCTAATTCAGAATCTGATTCTGAAAATACTGCCAAAATAAAGATCATCGACATAGACCCCATTGTTATTGTCACGACCGCAACAATTCAACCAGAAGAACCAACATGTCCTAAAGAGGGGCAACTCCTTTTTCATTCATAGATGTGGGTGAAGGGGACCCCGCTACATTTTATTGTTGATAGAAAAAGCCATAAGAACCTCATCTTAGCAGAGGTCATCAAATAGTTGGGATTGTCGACAACACCACACCCACAACCATACAACATCGGGTGGCTTTGCTAGGGACGAGATATTCATGTCAGCCAACAGTATCGATTGTCATATGGCATCCATCCCTTTAAGGATGAGATATTATCTGGCGTTGCCCCACTGTATGTCTGTGATGTTCTCTTGGGCCAGCCATATATGTGGAGACGCCATGTTGTTTATGAGTCTCGACCCCGCAGTGTCATTGTTTCTCTGGGGGGGTCATCTCTACAGAATACCAGAGGTAGTTCTGACTATTGTTCCACCTAAACAGTGCCGCAAGGTATTATCTCATACTGCAAAATTCATCTTCTTCACAATGTGTTCAAAAGGGGAACAAAAGGACATTGAAACCACTACAGCCTCGCTCTAAGCACCTTCTATCCAAAAGAAGCAGGTCGACAAGGTTGCAAAAAAGCACGAAGATTCCTTCTGCACATTGTCCTCTCATGTAGCTCGAACCTCAACCTCAACAGTTTTGTGACAACCTACCACAAACTAAGTAGTGCAACGTCTCCAACAAGGCAAGCAGCTCACCAAGATTCAGATTTAGCAAATGCTTTTTCCTCTTCCCCAAGAACTCAACGCAATGGAGACCATTGCTTCCTAAGGAGGGAGGATTGATCCAAGTGGATATCGGTGGCTAGCCACCTTTTCCAACTGGCTCAAAACATTTTTCTAGCAATTTTGGTAATTTACTATTTTTAGCAGTTTTTCGGGTTCTGAACTTCTAGAGCCGTTTTGAGGCCCTAAACAACATTTTTTTGGGAAAACGGGGAGCAACATGGAAGTTCCCTTGATTTTTCTCACACAAAAATTGTATTCCTCAGATATATCTTTCGAACAAGGTATCAAGCACCCCAAACAAAGTTCATATGCAAAACTTACGCCCCCGAGAAGTTGACATATCAACTACCCCCATCGGGGCCCACAAACCTTTTGGCTTTTCATCTTTTGGGGTTAGGGTTTTGGATTTTCCTTATGGTAAAAATGCCCTTATAGCCTCATTGTAATGATTATCTTCTTGTGAATGCTAGTAGTCATCACATCTCTTCTCAGAGATAAGCTTCCACCATTCTAGCAAGTCTTTCACTCTGTATTTTTACAATCTTTGTAAATTTATTTCATCAATAGAAATAGTGTATTACTAGATATCTGTGACTCTTGTTATATTTCTGATATATATCTATTATATTGTTGTCTCTCTTGCAATATCTCTGAATATTTCTGTGTTATATCTCCGCTCTCATTTTGCGCTGAAAATAATCCAAATCAGAAATGGAACAACCTGAGGGACTACATGGCAGAGAAAGGGGTTCATTTCTTTGGGTTGTGTAGGATGAAGAGGAAAGAGAGTTGGAAATTAGGATTGTTGTGTGGTTGGGAAAACATGAGATTTTATTAGCCAACTATTGTGTGTTTTATATTTTGGATAGGACTCATCCTTGTGGATTCATATCCCTGGCTCAGGGGTGACTTGATGTTGAGAATTGGAAAAATAGTGTCTATGGTTGGGAGGAACGTCCTTAGTCTACAACCAATTGGTCATGGATTAATTAAAGATAAGTTCTCTCTATTTTTTTTGTATATTTCTATTATGTTGTGTATTATTATTATTATCTCTGAGATTAGTATTTATAATGTGCCTTCTTGTTGGTTATTGTTGTGCATGGCACGTTGGTGAAACTAAGGAAAACCAATAACTAACGAATAAGCAATAAACAAAACCCAAACCAATCTTTCAATGAAGACAAAAAAGACAAACAGACAAGACTAGTCTTTTCAATTGCATGAGAATAATGATTTTCCAAGTAATGAGCAAATGAGAAAGACAAACAATCCCAACTTTCAAACTGATCACCGGCTCCTAACCAAACAAGTACTCAGATTCCAGGATCAGAGATTATATCCTTGCTAAGAAAAGTCAAGAGATGAGAGTTGAGAAACAGATGGACAAGAAGAGCCTTTGATTTCCGAAGATTGATCGTGCACAAAATCTGAAGTCAAGAAACAATCAACCAGTGGCCCAAGAAGATCTTTTCAGACACACATACAGATCTGGGCATCTGAGCATACAAAAGCCTTAATTCCAAAAATTTTAAAAATGGGTTCACAGGCTATCAGTAATGTACAGTGCGAGAATGGATCATTCTTGCAGGCTAGTCACAAGGAGAGTGCGAGAATATTGCACTGTACTAAAAGGCAAGGTGCAAACTAAGGGGGTTCTCACAGGCCACTAGGGGGTTCAATGCGAGAAGGCCTAAAACTAGGCAAAATTTTGGAAAAAGACAAAAAATTTGAAGGGACTTCTGGACCCAGAGAGTCTGTCAGGGTTTCTTGAAGACTCAGAGATTAATAGAAATGAAGAAAGGTAAGGAAAGAGTAAATGGCCAAGGAAAAACACCAAAAACCATTAAAAAATGGGTTGCATCCCCAGTGGAGTCGCCAATTTTGTTATCAGACTAATCGGTAGGTGCGGATGCTAACAGATCTCCCTATATCCACCTAGATCTAGAACAAAACAGGATAGGACATGACTCTTTCCCTAAGTTACGACCATTGAATTAGCTAGTAAGGAGGAACAAGTGACATACCTTTGTATCGCTTCCTTAAGTCTTTGTTGCTCCCGCTTTTCTCCGGTGCTCTCGTGAGGTCAATACCAAGACAAAACAAACCAACCAAAGTGAAGATAGCAAAATGTATTCAATCGTCAACTCATGCGTATGATCAAGGAATTACACAATAAAGTAAGAATGACTTTATGGGAAAAGGACATGTCGTTGTATCATATTAATTGAAAGTAGAAGATACAACCTGATCACCTTGATGTCGCAATCTTCCTTTCGATGACTCTTGGTTCCAACACACACACTTGTTCTGTGCTTGCATGAAGAAGATCCAATTTCTCTTGATAGACCTACTAGAGTCTCTAAGCTTTTGTTCAAGCAGAGTTCTTCACATAATTCCTTCACCAATTCTTCAATTAATATTGCTTAACCTTTTCCATGAGAATCCTTTCAATATATAGGAGAGGGTGAGATGGTTACATGGATGAGAATGATCCCAACAAATCAGAGAAGCCAGTAAAATGACAACCATACAAATGCCAACTCATTTTCTAGAAGATTCCCTTCTAGAACCCTCGAGACTTCTTCTCTTTTCTAATATTAAAAACAAGTTCGCACCCTGTGTATAGAGCAACCTGCGAGAATTTCACACCCTAGATGAAGGTGTCCTGCGAGAATGGGTCATTCTCGCACCCTAGGCCATAAGCAACCTGCGAACTCACTTTGAAAATATGTTTTCTGTAAGGAGATAAATGCCACTTTTCTCAGGAGAAAGTTCTTGTTGGGAACCTGAGTACACCATTGTTAATACCTCACCAAGAAGACTAAAATCATGTGTAACAATGGTTGGAGGGGAAATATGAGGCTAAAACTCAGAGCAAGATGCAAAACTTGGGCAATGAGAGGGAAAGGATTTTGGCAGAGTTTTCTTATTCTCTTGTTCATATCCCTAAATTACTCCCCTATACCTCTTTTTATATGAGAAAAAGATGGTTATTTAGCTTGGGGATGGGAAACAAGGGGTAAAATGGTTAGGAAACCCTCCATATCTCATAAAATTCATCGGAATCCATGCAATTTTATATTTTTTGAAACTTTTGGAGGTAAACGAGGGCTAATTAGCATGCAAAAAATGTATCTACATGGGAAAACTATCATGTAGCATGTGTGTGTACGCAGGCTAATAGTGCAGCAGAGCACGTACATTATCCAAAAAGTGGTTTTTTAGAAGGAAACATCAGTTGTATGATTGGTAAAAGATGCAAATGGATGGGCCAATTTCTTGGACACATAGATGTGGAATTTTTGGATTATAACAGATGCCCCCAAATGTGTGATTTAAGAAGAGAAACTGATGGAAGAAATACATTATAACATATTTATTCAGTGGGAAGGCATGAAATAGAGTGATCCTGAGACGAGTGTTCGTGAGCGTATCATCTTCAAAATAATGATAATCTCTTTGAGGTGGGCATACCCATGCTCAGGATAAACTAAGCATGGCTGCCAATCAAGTACACTGCAGATCTGTGTAATATATATAGTAATCACGGCTGCATGACTAATGTGTATGCCAATAAAAATTCTATCCATGGAAAATACAGAACGGATCTACATATCAAAATCCTCTGAAGATATACAAGTACAATGTGATATGCAACCTCAGGAAGCATCAATGCCTATGGCTAGAGATGATAACTTCCTAGCTCGAGCAACAAATTCAAGATATTCAAAACTCAGGTAGGAGTACAATAGGAGTGTAAGACTCACTACTCTGAGGTCTTCGACATGTCATCATGGAAATATTGAAAGCCCTTGATCATCGAGCACAAAAATTCATTGATTCCAAATATGAACTTAACTGGATTCTCAGGATGGTCGACTCATAAAATTTGAGAGATAAACTATAGAATGACCGACTTAGGTTGGAAAAACTTCCCTTGGAAAAAATCACAACAAAATGATGAGACTTAGAAAACATATTATTGACATAATTATGTGATATAGGAGGCACCACAAACTCTCCATATGTTTGGAAGAGTAAATAAATGGAGGAGGACACAACTCTATGTAATGAGAAAAACTTCCTAAGGTCATATTAGATCCCAATGCTCGCATAACAAATGAAAGGATGTGCTTTGTCCAAGGAAAACTATATTGTTGTAGATAAAATAGAATGCATATCCCATCCCCTCTTTTTGGAATATTTGATTTTTTTTTTCTTTTTCAAATTTTTAACGAGCTTGAAAAAGAATAAAATAATGCTACGTTACAAAGGAGGAACGAGTGTCGTGAGAAAGAAAACTAGTTCCAAGCGCATGGAACCTATTGATGCTTAGTGCAAGGAGACATGTGCATGATAAGGACACTTGGGAAAATTCCTCCATGGGTCAAGGTGTTAGATCACAAGGGAAAAAAGTGTTGAGAGGCTTGCACCTAAGGAATTCTCTAAAGGTTAAGTGATAGCAGCATGAAGCCAAAATTAGGCCAAATATGCAAGGATGAGACATGTGATGTCATTACAACAAGACTCTTTCTATGTGAATTTTTACAATCCTAGAGAAGGTAACATCGACAGTTTTTCAGGTTTAGTGAGTTTGAAAAATTGTAAAAGAAGACTCCATAGTGGTATTGTTCATAAATTTAGTCTCTAGGGTTTGAAAAAGAATAAAATCATACCAAGGAGAACTCTTCTAGTCAATGGGGCCAGATTATTCCTTTTTTCGTAATTAGTCTAGTCAGTTCGAAAAAGGGTTAAACTTATACCGAAAGGACGTCTCTTCATTTTTTTTTTAATGAGTGTGATAGAGACAATATCACTCGGCTATATTTTCAATTTTAAGGAGTCTAAAAAGAGCTTAGCTATGGACTCATCGCCTTTTTCATAAATTAGTCCCCTGAGCCTGAAAAAGTATAAAACATAACTGAGGACAACTCTCCCAGTGAGACATGTCTCCCGAGGAATACCTTTTTCCTGGGTAATCTATTGGCTGGAAAAAGGGTTAAACTTATGCCAAATAGATATTCCTTCTCGACCAATTAACGAGTGTGAAATGAACAAGGTTACTCGATGATCTTTTCATATTTAGGTTGTTTGAGAAGAGATTAAATATGGACTCCAAGGGGTTTCCTTTTTCATAAATAATCTCCAAGGCCCGAAAAAGAGATAAACAAAAACCAAGGGAATGGCCCTTTTTTCGCAAATTTAGTCCCATGGGCCTGAAAAAGGGTTAAAATTATGCTTGAGAATACTCTCCTAGCAAACCATAGCTCCTAGGGCATACCTTTTTCATAAAAATATCCATCTGGACTGAAAAAGGGGTAAACTATTATTGTAAATACGTGCCTTCAAATTTTAGTTTGACAAGCGTGAAGGATAACAAGATTGCTTGAAAATATTTTCAATTTTAGAGAGTCTAAAAAGGGATTAAAGAAGACTGCAGGGGGGTTCCATTTCTTAAGTAATCTAAATGAGACTGACAAGGATAAATAAATTATCGTTATATGTTTCTTTCAAATTTTAATCGAGATTGAAAGACAAAAAACCATGTTCTTAGGGAGTCCCTCGGGTATAGGCTAGAAAAATATGAAGAAGAATGAGGCTTCAACACAGTCATGGTGGGACTAAAATGACTCCCAGGCCTATGGAAAACTCACATCATGGATGACAAAATGAAACAAAGGATCTACCTATGGAATCCATGTAGAGGGAGGCTCTACCACCTAAGTACAACACTTCTAAAGCAACATAGAGAGTTTTGTGTCGCACCTCGGTGGGAATGATCCTATGGAAAAGAGGAAAAAGTCAACAAAATTCAAGATGCAAGGTGATGAGAACCTAACCTATATGCAAGTGTCAAAAATAAAACTTTACCACAGGATGATGTGAGTGTAACCCATCTCATAAAAAAACTAAACCAAAAAAAAAAATCATAAGAATGACCTAAAGATCCCCCAAAAAGAAACCCATGCACCCACCAAGCCAAGAATAGGGTAAACGAAGACCAAACTGTGAAAAAAGAGCCAAAACATTCTATAAATAAGGGTAGACAACTCATTTTAACCATTGCAAATTGGAAAATAACCAAAAAGCCAAAAATACCTCTTCCTTAAAACGTGAATTCAAGGAGCTATCATGGACAAAAAGTCTTCAAAGCCTAAAATAAGTAAGTACAAATGACATATTTGATCATTTTTATTCATCCTTTTTTTCTTGTATATATTTTTAGAGGGTGTGTTCCCCAAGGGAAATGTCAAGTCTACGTGTATGCAGGATATCCATTCTTAGCACGTGTATCTACGTGGGCTGATAAAAAATTAGCACACGTATATACACGACTATCTTAAAGACAACCCACACAAATCTATTTAAAGTATTCAAAAAATTGAAACAAAGGACTAACCTAAAAAATTTATGCAACATGATGTATGTCCATTGGCGAGAGAGAGAAAAAGAGGAGTTATACATATTGGTCGAAGAGGATCCATGGGCCATTTCCATGCTAAAGCAGTGTGGTATGTGGAATTTCTTTCAGTTCCCATTCATGAGGGCACAACCCAGGCTATTGAATAATTTGATAGAGTATTGGCACCCAGATGTAGAGGTCTTCATGCTAAAGGGACAATCATTGACTCCTACTACCAAGGATATATATTTTTTTACCAGTATCTCCAGGAGAGGGAACCGTTTAACTTGAGGAATTTTCTTCCAGGACTACACAACATAGAGGACTACATTGGCATGTACTACAAGGATTCCACTGAGAAAGTAGGATCTCAGGTACCGGTTCATAAGATAACAAGCATCAACCTGCAAATAGTATTGTATATGATTGGGCAGATCACGAGATCTGAAACACTTCAGCAGGATTCATGTGCACAGATGCATTGTGAAAATCAGTGTTTACATGCCACTATATTTGACTGGAGCACCATGATGCTCACTTGTATGAAGAAAAAATTGACTGAATGCAGGAGAAGAACAAACAAGAACTTTGAGTTCGGGACCATGATGTGTGCTTTCGTTTTTGAGAGAGTGCCAATACTTAGCCCATGAGAGAAAATATGAGGACATATTTTCTCCTTTCCAGCATTATGTAGATTGGAGGCATTGATGCCTCAACAGGGAGTGAGGAGAGTGCAGGAGGCATTCAATGAATTTTTTTTTTACTGGTGGGCTTATCAAATTCATGCAATCAAAGACTACCCCTATGTAGGGATCAGTTTCCTAAGGGACCCTGATGTTCTTGTGCCCTCTATCAAGGAGCACGGAGAGATAGGTACACATCAATATTTATATTTTAAAGTTATTTTATTTTTATTTTTTAAATATTATCCTTTTTTATGGTAACATCAAAGTACTAAATCAATAATTTGTTATATACATATGTGTGACTAGTACAACCAGTGGACTTCACCAAGACTAGGTGTCATCCTCAAGAGGATGCTAGACCAAAAACAACAATAGAGGCAGGTCCGCCAACTAAAGAGATTGAGAGAGTATTGAGACAACTGGATAGGAACCTTACAACTCTCACTCATCCAATTCCGATGGCAGATATTAAGGACCTACCCCCAACCATGTAGTTTCATGTGGTTGGAGTACCGAAGACTTGGGTTCAGTTGTTTTGGTGTCTTGTGAACGCCATAGTTCATTACACTAGGGCCAACATGCCTAGACCATAGTTATCACTGGACCTTATATGTGCTAAGGGAACTCTTTTTGTACTCTCTTATGTAGTGAGGAATTGATCCCAACAAAGTATATCGACTCTATTTGAGGATTTATGGCCCACATTTTGTACTTATGACATTATTGTTTGGACATATTATTACATATATACATATTTTTTCCTTGTGGATAAAACATTTTTGTACAAATTTATTTACATATGCGTGTATGTGTGTGCTTTTACTTTTATGTGTGTGCAATATGCCAATCTAATACATGATTATCCAATGCATCAGTTAGTTGATTAGGTCTCCTAGGAACATGAATATAAGTAATATAATCAAAATAATGTTCTAAGAGACATACCCTAAAGAATCATCGGTGAAGGGTGGGATCATAGACACGATACACTCCATTTAACTGAGACACGACCAGATGAGCATCTAGATAAACCCAAAGGTGAGAAATACCATGTGACAAGGTATCATGCAGTAATTCTATTACGACACTATACTCAAAAACATTATTGATTGCTTCTCCCAGACAAATACCTCCAGAAGACACCAACTAACCAATGGGTGTGAATATCACCCAATTTGTGGAAGCAAGCCTTCGAGTGTGTCTAATAGCACCATCCATGAACCCAACATAAACCTCAGATTCACTTGACATCTTCCAAAGTGAAAAGAAACAAAATAAACTACATGTCCACAAGACAAAAAGAAAACAATGTATAAATAAAACTATACATTATATACAAGAAGTCACACCCAGGTGAACAAACTATGTGTAATATTTCTTAAGGTAGAGCCCATTTCTAGGCTCAACCAAACAATTACCTTTGAAATAAAGTACTTGATAGGCACCCTTTTCTAAAACTTTCTTAATAATGAACGGTCTGAAACACATGGGTTTGAATTTTCCTTCCCCCAAGGGATATTTATCTTGGTCATAGACCAAGAAAAGATCACCTTCGGAGAAAACTCTAGGGTGGATGGACCGATCATACTGAAACTTGACATGTTGTTTGTGAGCCTCATTGGCCAAGGCTGTATCTTGATGCTGCTCGAGATATAGGAGACACTCTTCAAGTGGAGTTGTTTCGGGAAGCAATCCCACTGCCAACTTAAGAGAGCGAATTTGTAACTCTATGGGCAAGAATTCCTCTAGCCCGTAAATGTGTTGGAAAGGAAAAAAATCAGTAGCAGTCTTAACTGAGCTTCGATACACTCGAAGTGCCAAGTACAACATCAAATGCCAAGTCGACTTGTCTGAATTGATCTTCCTTTGAAGAATAGTCTTGAGAGATTTTTTAACAACCTCCACTTGACCATTCATGTGTGGATACTAGGGTGAAAAATGTTATTTCTTAAACCCTAGTTTTGATGTTAACTTGGTCATCATTTTCTTTTGGAAGTGATTTTCATGGTCTGTGAAAATATCCTTTGGAATACTGAACCTGGATACAATTTGGTTAAAAATGAAAAGTGCATCCATTTATCTGTCATTACTAAATTTCTGCATGGCCTCAACCCACTTAGTGAAGTATTCTACTGCCACGATGATGTAATGGTTCCCCCTAGATGAAGCCGAGTGGCTTGTAGTGAAATCAATCCCCCACTTAGTTAAGATACCAACATCAATAACTGGAAACATGGGAGAAGGATGTTCCTGCATATTCCGAGAGGAGATCTGGCACAGGTGACACTTCTTGACCACCTCTACAAAATATTTTATCAACGAGGGCCAAAAGTATCCAGTGCGAAGAATTTTCTGGGTTGTTTCCAACGCACACAAGTGACCACCACATGCTCCAGTGTGAGAGTCATTCAACACAAGCTCTTCCTCTTCATGAGTGAGACAGAGATAGAGAATACAATCCAATACTCGATGATATAAAGTATCATCGATGATAAGATAATTCTGCGCTTGATGGCATATACAATGACGCTCATCATGAGAAGCATAGGAAGGGCACTTAAAAGTATGAATATAAACACGCATATCTCTATACCAAGGGTTTGACGATGAAATAAGGAAAATATTCTCATTGATCATTAACTCTTCATGCAAATCATTACCACTCACGATTGAAAGTTCCAAAATTAGCTCAGAGAAGACCAAAGACTTTTTATATTTCTTCGAAACAAAATCCAAGTCAAATTATTGAAGGATGACTATCCATCGACTAATTTTCCTGCCAATAACCCATCATGTCAACACATATTGAAAAGGATTCACGACAACCATGATGGTGGTTTTGCGAAGTAGAATGTAATTACATAACCGTTGGACAACACCAAAACGAGTTTCTCAACATGAGAGTAGTTGAGTTCCGATCCAACCAAGCATCGACTAAGATAGTAGATAACATGATACTCAAGTGTTTCATCCTCTTAGACCAAGACCATGCCAATAGTAGACTATGTTGCATCCAAGTACAACAAGAAATCCTTTCCATAATATGGAGGAATGAGTAGAGGGGAATATTTCAGAGCATGTTTAAATGCTTCAAAATAGTGTTGAGTTCTTTCATTCCAACAGAAAGGGACCCTGTTTTTCTGTAGAATTCTTGCAGAAACCCCGATAGATCTAGAATTCTAGTTAAATTGAAAACAAACAATTTGTTGATATTAAAGAGATGAGAGAAATTTTTTCTCCATAAATCAGAGAATTATATTAATAAAAAATGAATATACATGAGCAACCATCCTCAAAAAGAAGAGAGGAGGTGAATATATAGAATTTCCAACAAAGAAATTCTAGTAAAAAAAAACTAGAAATAGCTAAAACAGGTGTCATAAGCTAAGGGAGACCACATAGTTCGACCTAGACCACTAAAGATACATGTCACACACTCATTAATGTCCACAAGAGGTAATTGATGCGCATTATCTCACTTAAGCTCACTTAACTGACAAGAGAAGCAGTTCCAACTCACTTAACTGACCCGAAATAGTAGTTACTAATAATAGTAACGACAAAAATCATTAATTAAGGAATAAATCTCTCACTCAAAGAGGAGGTGTGAAGTCCCCAATAATATATGATTTTTTCATGGAGGATTTGGAATAAATCAAGGACAAATCAAGAATAAATCAAGAATAAATCAAGAAAATCAAGAACTGGGAATTGAGTCTTGATCTAAAATTTGCAGTTTTCCCTAAAATCTAGGGATGAGATGCCCTTCTTCTCTATGTGGCCAAATTAGGTGAAATAAAGTGTAAATTAATGTATTAACCAATATCTAGGAGTATAATCTAGGTATAAACTAATGTAAGTTAGGGATATGCTCCAACACCCCCCTTAAGCCTAACTGTAATGAAAAAATAATTGAGTCCCGACGACTTGGCCATTTTAGGTACTCATTACATAAAATAATTTCTCATGAAAAGAGGAAAGAGGGAAAACATCATGGGAAAAAATCCCCCCCAAAATAGGAAAAAAATGTTGAGTGGCCAAAAGTGACCTACTCAGTTGTCTCCACCACTCCAAGCATAGCTCTCAATTCTGAAAATTTCTTTTCAGTGAAGGACTTGGTGAATATGTCTGCAACCTCAGAGTGTGAATTTGGATCTGAACCAAGTGAAATACATAAATTTATGGGAAGCAAATTTTCTGTGGCAGCCAGTGCTTGAGGAGCCTCAAAAAACTGTGATCTAGTCCTTCTTGTATCCACAGGATCACCGACTAGTTCACCCGCATCTTGCAGGGTTTTCTCTGCCCAAGTTGGAAACTAAGTTGGAGCAGCCATGAAATACTCCTCATCCTCTGTATCAGACCTAAAAGGCTTCTTTGATGGTTTTTCTGAAGTGCTCGAAGAATTTTCTGACTCCTCCTCCTCAGTGACAACAAGTGGTTCCTCGGCAGGGTCTTCTGAAAAATCATGTAGTGATTCTTCTTCAAACTTCACACTTCAAGCTAGAATGAAATTTTCAGTGTGAGAGTCCAGCAATATATATCCTTCAACACCTTCAATATATCTAAAAAATATGCATTCAACACTTTGAGTCTCCAAAGCCTTCCTCTTATCTGTCGGAATGTGAGCCCATGCTCGTGAACCAAAAATACGAAAGTGCGACACTTTTGGTTTCTTACTGGTCCAACATTCAAAAGGAGTGGTGACTTTGAGTGATTTGTGAGGAAATCAGTTATGAATGTATGTTTCACAATTAATAGCTTCAGCCCATAGCTTGGGAGATAATTATTTCGACTGGAGCATACAATTGGCCATCTCTTTTAAGGACCAGTTTTCCTCTTCGCAACACCGTTTTGTTGTGGTGTATATGGAACTGTGTGTTGTAGTTGTATATTGATTGAAGGCTGTAGGAATGGGCCCATAATGTCACTATGAATCATCCCAAGTGTTGAATAATCTCTCTGTGCCTTCCCTTTGTCAAAAATTTTCTCTGGATGCTTGCCAAGAATCATCCTTGGCATACACCGCTTGTGAATTTAATAGCTGGCAATCCTTCTACCATGTTTTCCTTGATGAGTTGATGCAACTACTTATAGTTTATATTGCCAAATATTTCATGCCATAACCTGATGATATCATTAGATTGTGACAGAAATACATTTCTAATATACTTAGGAACAAAGTGGGAGAAGAAATACAAACGAGAACCGTGATCTGCAATTCCATGTGCAAGTTGTGAGCCTGTGGAAATGTCGGTAATCACTGCAGAGTCCGGAGTGAACTCCACCTTCCTTCCAGATATGGAATGAGTGATAATATATTGAGAGAATATTTATGGACAGTGAGGGTACATGAAGCACATTTTTGAAGAATCCCCCTTCAAGATCAACAATTCCTTCTTCGCACACCTTTGCGGGTGTGGCATCTCCCAAGTAAATTAGGGATCTGGTGCTTTCTTCGATGGAGTAAAATTCATCTTTTGATGAATCCATATGGTTCAATGCACCTAAATCAAGGATCCAATCCGATGGAGTGGATGTGACATTCATTAAAGCATTACCATCTTGTGCTCTCCCTCTCGTTCTGTTATCATCTTTCTTCTTTGCATTTTCGGGCACCGTGAGATTGTGCTGCTGCAATTTCTTAGCCATCTCATTGATAGTCTTCCTCATTCAATTTTATTCGGGATGAAAAAATTTGGAATAGTAACTACAAAGTTTTCTTTCATTCTTCTTATTCTTACCCTTAGGCTCAGAAGATTGTGTGAATCTCTCCTTCTTCGATTCAGGAAATTTACCCGTTCCTTTTTCCTTGTCTTTTCCACTGCTCTTTGGGGAATCAGTAGCCACAAGTGCTTTTTTCTTGTAATGCTTGATGGAACCCATTTGGACTAACTTAGCTTTATCTTGAGTCAATTCTGCAATGAAATCATTCAATGGAGGCATTTTCCATTTTTCCTTAGTCAATTTAGATGCTTGAAAAGACAACACAAATATGGAATATTCAGGGCCTAGTTTCGAGAGAATTGAAAGGATGAGTTGTTCTTCCCCTTTCGTGACTCCACATGCATTAAGTTCAAAGAGGAGGGATTTGAACTTGGTGAAGAATTCTTGCAGTTTTCTGAAATGAATTGGACTTAGGGATATGAGTTCATTCTCCAGTTAATGCACTCTCATTGCATCTTGCTTATTGAATAGTCCTTCCAATGTGGTCCAGACCACATCGGGAGTAGTGGCTCCACTGACATGAAAGAGGATATATATAGAAATTGATAGGAATATCAGCCCAATTGATTCATCTAATTTATTTAAATACTTTATCTTCTCCGCTGCAGCAGTCGGTTCTTTCTCCGTTCCCATTGTTACCCAGTAAAGCCCTTTGCTTCGGAGGAGCAGAGAGATCTATGTCTTCCATTTGAAGTAATTGAAAGGATTTAGAATGAGTTTTGTGGGCTGAGAGAGATGATACATTTCTTATTGGTGCACCTCCTGATGATATATACCTGCAAATAAAACCGTGTACAATCCACTAGATTCAATCTAGCTCTGATACCATGTAGAATTCCTGCAGAAACCCCAATAGATCTAGAATTCTAGTTAAATTGAACACAAACAATTTGTTGATATTCAAGAGATGAGAGAAAGTTTTGCTCCATAAATCAGAGAATTATATTAATCAAAAATGAATATACATGAGCAACCATCCTCAAAAAGAAGAGAGGAGGTGAATATATAGAATTTCCAACAGAGAAATTCTAGTCAAAAAAAAGTTAGAAATAGCTAAAATAGGTGTCATAAGCTAAGGGAGACCACATAGTTCGACCTAGACCACTAAAGATACATTTCACACACTCATTAATGTCCACAAGAGTTAAGTGATTCACATTAGCTCACTTAATCTCACTTAACTGACAAGAGAAGCAGTTCCAACTCACTTAACTAACCCGAAATAGTAGTTACTAATAATAGTAATGGAAAAAATCATTAATTAAGGAATAAATCTCCCAGTCAAAGAGGAGGTGCTCATTCCCCAATAATAGATGAGTTTTTCATGGGGGATTTGGAATAAATAAAGGATAAATCAAGAATAAATCAAGAACCGGGAGTTGAGTCTTGATCTAAAATTAGCAGTTTTCCCTAAAATCTAGGGATGAGGTGCCCTTCTTCTCTATGTGGCCAAATTAGGTGAAATAAAGTGTAAATGAATGTATTAAACAAGATCTAGGATTCTAATCTAGGTATAAACTAATGTAAGTTAGTGATATGCTCCAACATTTTCAAGAGATGCATAAACCCTTTAGTAATATCAACATAGTTGGCAACAAAACACTGAAGAAAGTTAGCTTTCCCCTGTAGAATTTGGAGCTAGGAGATTGTGTGTGTTACACATGAAATTTGCACACCTAGTTACCTCACCCTAAGTGTCGTAAAGTGTCATATAAGTGTCTCATACACCTCGACACCATGGAATAACCTATGTCACAATCCCTAGTCAATGTGGAGGAGGGATATATTACATGAAGGCCAAAATACCAAGTGCACATGAATTATTATTAATATTCATGAAAAATAAATTAATTAAGTGTGAGAATCAAGTGCACATGAATTATAATTAATATTCATGAAAAATAAATTAATTAAGTGTGAGAATCCACCTCACATTTGGTTTCCTATTTTTTTGGCGAAGGTGGAGGATCTCATGGATGGTTGAAATATTTCCTCCTTAAAATCCTTGAGAGATATTTCCTCCCTAAAATCCTTAAGAAATATTTTCTCCCTAAATATCTTAGAGATCCATTTTTTAGTGGATCTGATGAGAGATCCTTTCCATGGTGGTTAAGACTCCAAGTCCTATATAATTAGGGCTTTCCATGGAGGATAGAAGAATGAAAGAGTTTATAGATACCAAACCTATGATCTCATGGATCATGGAGAAGTTTAGAGATACCAAACTTATGATCTCATAAGGAAGGAAGCAAATTGGAGGTATCAAACTTATGGTCTTGGGAGCTTTGTGCAAGGGATGGACGAGGGGGACTTGGAGAGGCTTTTGTGACTTCATCAATGGTTTGTAAGTATCTCTTTTGATTTATTATTAATACATGTTCTTGTCTTGTTTCCTTCAATTTTGTGTACATTTGCATGGACTTGTCTCTTTGGATGAATCTAGCTTTAAACTAACCATGGTAGAATAGGAATTATGCTTTGTCTTCATGGTTTATTGGATTGCAGGACTTTTTGAAAGGCTTAGGTATCAAGGCTCAACTTGGGTTGAGCGAGGAAAAAAATCATAAAAAGGTACTCATACTCTCTTCCTATTCTCTATCGAATAGTTTATCTATGTTTAAAGGAATGTCAGTGATCAAAGTTATCACTTTTATGTCTTGGTCATAGGGGTCTAAGATCCAAGAGGGAATTCAACTGTCTATAGGGGTATTTTCTTACAACAGTGTGTGGGGGAGGAAATTGAACTATTTCCTCAACCTTAATAGAATTGACCATGATCCCTTTAGTAGACATGATTAAACCTAACAAGCGACCCAATGTTATGCAAAAGCTACACTTATTCGGATTAAGGCAAATCTAGTAGTAGTGAAACCTCTAAAAGATAAGTCATAAGTGGGAAGGATTATTATATCTCTTACGAGAACGTGATGCCAGATCATCAAGATACATCTTGACTATATTATTGAGGTCATGGAAGGCGAACAACATGGTCTGCTGAAAAGTGGCTCCAACATTCTTAAGGCCAAAAGGAATTTTATTGTATGTGAATGTACCCCAAGGACATATAAATGTCATTTTATGTTGATCCTTGGGTTTGATATGAATCTAGTTGTACTCGGAAAAACCGTGCATAAAATAAAATACTTCACAGTCGACACATTCATCAACAATATGATCAATGAACGACGTTGGAAAATGATCTTTCGGACAATATTTATTCATATCACGAAATTACATACACACACAAATTGTACCTTGTTTGTTATTGACATGAACAATGTTTGACACCCATTCGATTAATTTCATTGGATAGATGAAACCAACTTTAATGAGTTTCTCTACCTCATCCTTGATGGTCACTTCCTTGAGAGGATTGAATTGACGAAGCTTCTGCTAAAACCTAATTAGCACTAGGGTGAGTCGTAATATCATGTTCAAATATACGTGGGTCAATGCTTGACATCTCCTCATAAGAAAAGTCAAAAGAGTTACAAAACTCTTTAAATAATTCAGTGTATTCTGAATCTCCTCAGAGGAATAATCCACTACAACGAAGATGTTTTTAATGACGACAGGGGTTCTAGAGATGGAAACATGAATTGTTTCAGCTATAATTTCCATGTTTCCCTCGACATATATTTTTTGTGTGGCCATAGGGTTAAAAGAAAAAGTGGAATCTCTATTCATGGTTGTAGTGAACTCTCCTATTTCTATTCTCCTCATCTCAGGTAAAAAATATTATTTATGGTGGAGATTGTCCCAAGGTCTATGCAACCTAGTAATTTCCCCTATAGTCACCTCGTCAGAGGGAAAGACTAATTCCAAAGGATCGTGATTAGCAAGTGCTTATAGACCCCAAATAGGCTCGAGAACGAGATATAACTCCTGTGGGGGATCCAGATCAGGGTTGACCGAGGTTTCCTGGACAATGTTGTATGCAACCTCAACAATGGATAGGGACATTGCCATTCCAGGATGCCCTACCCATTCCATCGAAGCTGATGGGGATGGTAAATTCCATAGGTCATTAAAATAACTTATTTGAAAAGAAGCGAATTGAAATATCACAACCTTCGGCTGATCGGGGACAACCAAAATAAAATTGACATCATTCATTGGTGACATATAATCAAAAGTCCCCATTAGAGATGGAAAACATTCGACACCTAAGTTGATGGTACATGGCTAGGGGTTGTTAATCATTGGTACTATGGATGCCCTCGATGAAGGGTTAGGACAAGAGAAGGATAACTAATCAATGGTTACGATATGACCTTCGTGAGGAAAAAATAAGACCCAAAAAATGGTGGATACGACCACGGTCATATCATAGGTCCAACTCCGCCCTAAAAAACGATTATAGTTGAGAGGCGCATCAACTACTTCTACCTTGACACACATTGTTTTTCCCTCCATCTACATGGGGAAGGAGGGGATTATGCCATGTGGTCTAAAATATCGATCATAAAACATAGTTAACAACATCGGTGATGGAGACAACTCGAGTTGGACAATGGCCTTCCAACATGCTAATGACATCACATAAGTCGAGGAACCATCATCCACCATCGTGCGAAAATTTTTCTATGTCAATGATTTCGTGGAATACACCACTAATATCTAAAAATTGACATGGTGAGGTAGATGAGGTTTATAATCGGTAGGGTAAAAACAAATCATTCCCATGTTAGCAGTATCAGCAACACCCAAGGAGGATAAAAATTCTTTCCTCTGTGAGGGGCAACTCTGGAGAACTTCTGTAGCAGACATCACATAAGGAGTTTGTGCAAGATCCTCCACGATGGAGTAGTTCTCAACAACCCTTGCATTCAGGTTGTGAGAGGCCTTCTTAAATGAATTTTTAGGGATGTGAGTAATAGTTTCTCCCACAATATTCTCAATGTGAAGAGTAGGCAATGGATTGGAATATTCTTTTCCCTTGTCAACAAATTTTGACAATCTATAATTGTGAGCCCTGGTTTGCAGATGAGCATATGATGTCATCATGTATACATTTCTGGATCCATTATTAGAATTAGGCATGGGGGTTCCATGATTTCCCCCAGGCGCATTAGTGGATGAGGAAGCTTGAGCCATATTTTTCCCTTGTGAGAAAGGGTTGGTTAAAAAAATAGGTTGGTGTTGTTCCAAGAGATTTTGGGCTTCCTCAAGCTGAGGGCATTGGTGATTCAAGTGATCGTCTATGAAAATATTACATGGAAACTTCACCTTCTTATTTTTTTTAACCCTTGCCAACATTATTCATAGAAATTGTTGGATCGATAACTATTGCAATTGGATAGTCAACTGATATGTGGGCTTACTTTGTGTTGAGCCTACTATACCATCGTCATGAGGCCGATAATTTTGTTTGGTCTTGGAAAAATTCAATTGTGGTGCATCCGAGAGGATCTTCTACAATATATCGTATTAAGAGTAAATCAACTCCAGTTGTTGGGATCTCATAATAGCCTCTTCTTCAGAAAATACTCCAGAGGTTATGACATATTTGGATACACAAGGCACCAAGGACTTTAGGAACCACTCAAGAAAAAATGTGGGAGGGACCTTCACTTTTATCAAGCTCTTTCAGTGATGCCATTCTTGGATGTGATCTAAGATATGGAAAGTTTGTTTTTGCTCGAATTTATCCAACAACTCAGTGTCAGCATCAAATATCACCGATAATTGGAAATGGTTTAATAAAACCATCGCTAGATCATTAAAGTAAGAATAATTCAATCTTTTGAGATCGATATACCATTTCACAACACCCCCTATAAGAGTGTGTTTAAATAGACACAACTGAATAGAGTCATCCTTCAACGAGTTGGATGAGCACCATAAATAAAATGTCTTAACATGATCACCTGGATCTTCTCTAGGCTTGCCTTCAAACTTAGGGATGTATGAGGGTAACTTAGTCGGCATGGGGGTATAACATGGATCATGACAAATCATATCGTTCAACAACCTCTACAAGTCTATAAAATGAAGAGTTGCCAAAAACGCTAGTTTAGGTTGTGGTGGATTCAAAGGAAAAGAGGAGCCTGGATTATGACTAGTACTAGGTTTCCAGGAAACATTTTCTTGCTAGCCAAGGTTTTGGTAGAAACCACAGTGTTCATGGTGAGTAAAAGGATTTTGCACTTGATTCTTCATCATGAACATATTCATGTAATTGTATGACATACCTTGTGTATGTATTTCTCCCTAGGAGGTATTCCAAGGACCTTGGTTGGGGATGCCCCCAACCAATCCTCTTGGCATAGGTACTAGACCCTACCCCAAGTTCCACTGAGTGTGGAAGGGATTTCCCTCGATCGACATCCCTTGCAAAGAAAAAGAGCCCTTCCAGGGATTTCCAATACCTTGTGAGGAGAAATATCTTATCATCACTCCCTATGAAGGAATGAAGCCTTGCATAAGGTTGGGTTAACCAAATATAGGTTTGCGCCTTGACAAGAAAGTGTATGAAGAGAAAGTGTTGTTTCCAAAAGCACCAAACAAAGAAAAAGTCATAGACCCTCCTAGAGTCATATAGGAGTGAGTCCCATGAATCCCTCCACTAAACAAGATGGAACCGGTATTAAGCTCGAGTGGTTGCTAGAAAGCACCTTTGAGAAAAGGGAAAGGAGGAGGGATATGACCCCCACTATAAGGGATAACATTAAACGGGGTAGTGGTGTCCATGAAATATCCTTGTAAGGGAGAAATATAACTACCTGCCCCCATACCAATAGTTTGTAGAATAGAGTAGGTTAAGGGCTAGCTAGAATCGAAACCCAACATCCTATATGAAAAGGGAGTTTCATAAATGCTTTGAATAAAAGGAACAATGGTCATAGTCATTGAGGGGACTATGCTACTTCCCGAAGTTGTAGGTTTCTGGACAATCGTAGTCCTTATAGGTGGTGGTGGGGGAGGGGGCACAACACCTCCTCCTGTGGAAGGCGATATGGGAGTATGGGGACTCCAAAAATAGGTAGCATTAGTTTCTTCCATCTCCACTCGTCTAACAAAATTTCATTCAGGTTAAGTCACCTCAAGAAGGATTATATGAATAAGAAGTGGTGCTGATAAATCAATGATTAGAGGGTTTGCGGGCCTGAAGCATTCAACTTTGAGGTTAGAAATGGTGGAATCCTCCAGTGAAAGTGTATATTTACTATGAGTAGGCTCGGGCACAAGTTTTAGTGGCCTATTCACTTCAAACGAACCCTCTTGATCTAGTCGTCTCCTCAACGATGGAAAAGGTGGTTCCAAAGTAACTGGCGGTAGGCCTTGAAGCCTATAAGAATGGAAAAGATGTTGATCTTCCACCTTGTGAAATGATCAACCAACACTCTAAGGTTAATATAGAATAAAACAAAGGGCACACACTAAAATTTCGTACAGGAAAATAAGGAAATCAATTGATTGGTAGGAAGAATAGTTATGCCAATCAACACTAGAGCAACTTACCAGTGCAAGTGTAACTCAAACACAGAAACACCCTCTAGGTATACTCTGCAAATTGTGATCCGATGTCTTCCCTAGGTATCATGATATACCCCCACAACCACCTATGTAAGTCCATACAAAAAGGAAACTAAGTTTCCATCTCGCAGTTAGTCACTAGGCGGGTACAGTCGACAGTCAGGTTGATCGTAATGAAGGATAACAAATTTTGAATCCTTTATAGGGTACTGAAGGAAAATGGTCTAGAAAACAACTAAGGATCCCAAATAGATTCAAGGTCCATGAAGCTTCATAGTCAAATGCAGTCAAAAAAAATCCCAAGAATGACCCTCAATATATGATCCCCCAAAAAATCTAGACTAAGTGATAAGAGAGAGAGAGAGAGAGAAGAGAAGGTTAAGAACATCACTTTGAATACTTACATTTGATGTAGACCTATTCCACTTTTTGTTTCCTCTTAGATCATATATTCCCTCCCAAATATGACTTGCAAGGGGTTAAGAATAAAACACAACAACATATACCCTCTTTACTAATCCCTTAAAAGACTAAATATAGATGTAAATGATCAAATAGACAAGAACATGTACACAAAGTTTTTTGGGACAAATATAATCTCTTTTATTCATATACAAGATGAAAGGTTAAAACCTTTTCTTGCGTACACTGCTCTACAAACCAAGTCCGGGCTACATTTTCATGGCTCCAAGTGCACCAATCCCGCATAGAATTATCACAACCATCATGCAATCAAGGGAAGAAGGAATGGTTTCATATTGAGAATGGTTGGAGGGGAAAGATGAGGCTAAAACTTAGAGCAAGATGAAAAATGTGGGAAATGAGAGGGAAAGGATTTTGGCAGATTTTTCTTATTATCTTGTTCATATCCCTAAATGACTCCCTTAGACCTCTTTTTGTATGAGAAAAATATGGTTTTTCGATTTGGGGACAATCTACAAGGGGTAAAATGGTTAGGAAACCCTACATAGCTCGTAAACTCCATCGGAATCTGCACAATTTTATATTTTTTGCAACTTTTGGAGTTAAATGCGAGATACTTAGCATGAAACAAGGGTATGTAAATGGGCTAAATAACATGCAACATGAATGTGTACATAGGCTAATAGTGCAACATGGCATGTACATTATCCAAAAAGTGGTTTTTTAGAAGGAAACCTCAAGATTATGATTGGTAAAGGATGCAAATGGATGGGCCAATGTCTTGGATGCATAGATGTGGCATTTTTGGACTATAACAAGGTGATGTGTGAATCATCTCTATGTGTCAAGCATAAGAGTTACTAGGAAGGATTTGTTACATATGACTTAACTACTTGTTTAAAAGTACTCAAACAAAGAAATCCACTTCTGGTATCAGATTTCACAGTGGAAGCATGATACCAATGTAGAGAAATTGGAGATAGAAAAATGAATGCTCTTTCACTTGAAAAGTTCCACTGAATTAAAATAGACTTCCAATGGGAATGGTATTAAGTGTGAAAGGTATTGTTTCATAGGGAAATGTTAATTGAAGTAATCCAATGGAAAACTAGAAGTAATAACAAGGATGTAGAATGATTATGGGTAAGTTGATTCAAGAATGTTGTGGTGGTAGAGTGATGGAATGTTCTGAGCTACTTCATTCCAAGGTTATGGAATGTTTCATAAAGGTAAATTTTGGATATGACTACCTAAGAGAGGTTGTTGTAAATAAAACACATTGGTTGGATTGCAGAATGGCCAATTCAAACTTGGTTGGAAAGTGTTCATATGATGGAAAAATATTGCAGATGAGAAGAATGGGAGCACACAGAGAAGCAAGGGTATGTAGAAATTCAAGGAAAACCAACTACAAAATAAACAAGTAAACAAATAAGTGAATTGAAATAGAAAGGAACTAGATTGCATGATGCATGTAATGAAGTTAGAATACATATGCATTAATGATGGGTGTTCTATATGCACTAAATCCCTCAATTAAATTGTCAACCTGGGGTAAGTAAACTTAGAGTTGTAGCACTATATGTTCCAAGGTAGAAAATATAGAGGAAGTATATTCTAACTAACGAGATGGTATATCTGAGGGCTAACCTACTTAAGAAAAGACTATCAATGAGCAAACCCTATTAAGGAACTTATATTATTTACTCTAAGAAACTTTTAAACAATGGATCGATGGATTGTTCTTAAAGAAGAAAATGAAAACCCTACTTTGAACAAGTTAACTTAATCAATCTAATGAGAAAAATCAATTCATATATTTAATCTATTCAACTTAATGAGCAATAGCAAAAACAAATTAATCTAATCAATCTATTCCAAATCAATGAGCAGCAGCAAGTAAACAATCAAACAACTAACCTATTAAAACTTATGCAACAAGTAAACTAATCAAAACTACTCAACAGGTAACTAATCAACTATTAACCAAGTGAAATCTATTCTTAAGATAAAACTCATAATTACTTCTAATCTACAAATTAAAATCTTGACCTATTGAAATAAAAGCATCATGATAGTATTCAAAGATTAATCAACAATTACTCTTAATCTACAATAACAAGAAACTTCAAATATAATGATGATGATTATGTCTTTGGTGTCTTATGACATTACGATGGAATCTAACAATTAGTGATAGCTCAAGAGGAATAAATTCAATATTAACTTCTATATCAAAATGAAAGGTACGAATCAAGCAATCTAACGAGAGCTTATCCATTATAGAAGAAATATCAATTACCCTGAAAATCTATGTGATCTCTTAATTTATGCATTAATCATCAACAATAAGAAGACACTATTCTACTTAATTCAAATGCACTTTGATGCTAATTTAAGAAAATTTACACCATTAGAGACTTATAACTAAAAACTTAACTCAAACTCAAACCTCTAATTAAAATTGCAATCTAAATCTAGAATGGAAATTTCATAAAATAACTAAGCTAATCCTGTTATTAACAATTCAAATTGCAAGTTAAAGTGCTTATAAAAACATAATTTAAATTCTACTTCTACATACTACAACAAAATTGATAAGAAAACTAAGAATTAAAATCAAAACTAGCAACTATTCATCCATCGAAACTTTTCCAAAGAAACTCTATACTATGTATTAACTCAATACTCTGTTTTAACTATTCTATTTCAACCTGCAGAAATTCAAACTAGCATTTAATCACACAACAAGGTTAGTATCTAAGCTTGCAAGCTATTTACTAATAAAAATACACAACATATTAACAACTATCCTTTACAAGCAACCTGCAAAAAGGTAATTGAAACAATTAAATCATGAACAGTGAACACACAACATGTAAAATGATAAAAACACATATAAGAGAAGATGAATGAAATGGAAATTGCACAACTCAAGTACACAAGATAACTATCTAACTATTCACCCAAACCACTGGTGGGACCCCCAGCAAATCATGGCTACTTCTCAACAACGAATCACGATATGAATCAACACGATTATGGAATTTAAATTAAAAACATAGTCTTGCACAAGTTTGTGTAAATGTCTTGAATTACACAGCAAAACAATTCTAGAAATCCTTCACAATTATTAACAATTATTAACCACCAATGTGGTATTTATAACAGTTACAATTCGATAAGTCGACCACTGGAAGGGTCGACCTCCTCTAAAAACAACAAAATCCATTAAATACACTATAACTGCCTTTGGCTCCAAACGAGCCACTCAATGCTCATCATAACAACTCAATCCGAGATGTCAAGAGCTCAGTAGATGGAGACCAAGAGGGTGAACAAAACCCATGTCGCCAATTCGCCCAGCACAGACCGTCGATATAACAACCGCCAACTTGCCCATGTTTTTAGTGGTTGATGCAGTGTCGAATGCAGTGTCAGATGAAGTATCGGACGCAGTGCCAGATGGAGTACCGGAAGAGATACTGGATGGAAAAATGCCTTGCAATTTTTCCCCGTGACACACAGATCGTGTATTATCTTCTTATAATCATTAAATCAAACTGAATTAAACTCAAAATCATCACAAAACATCGATTACATGTACCTAGTATAAGATATGATTATTTGCTATGAAATTCTTCAAAACTTCTTCAAAATGGTTATTAATACATATATATTATTAGTAAAAAAGAATTCAATCAACATTATTAAACAACCAAATCACGAGCCCAACATTACCCCCACACCTAAGATTTTGCAGGTCCCACTGCAAACAAAAATGAATTGCCCAATTATGACTAGACTTGTTGAGCAGAGGATGGATTCGCTTTAGAAGCTTCTTTCCCTGAAAACTTGGTCTTGGCCCTCTTGTGGTGTTTCAATTGTGACGGAGGCTACGGTTATTGTTGGTCATTTGGTCAACCAATCTTTGGAGGGAATTCACCTTTGCTTGTAGTATTGCATTGTCATGGTGAAGATGTCTATCCATAGTCTTCCTCTCTTCCAATTGCTGCAACAACTAAACATTTTCTTGTTGTAGATTTTCAATCGCTGCAGCTTGATCAAATATCTTAGAGGAGGGCTTGGATCCCTTGAAGGATGTAGAAATTCTATCAATTTTTGGATCTGGTATAGGCATCTGAGAGGTAAGAGTAACAGGGGGTTTATGAGGAGAAATGGGTTTATATTTTGTCTCTCTATGAGGCTCCAATTCTTATGTAGATACTTCCCTAAGTATTTTATGAGGGTTTTCGAGATCGAAGGATACTTGGATAGGGTCTGAAGTGGTTGGAGATTTTTCATAAGTTTTTCCTCTTGTATTTCGGGCACTTTTTCGAAAAGATTCTCTCTTGAATCGATTAGCTCCTCTCCTATTTGTGGGAATTACAAGGAAGTCTTGTTGAATTACCTCTTGTAACTTTTTGGGTGCAATATCAATAGATGTCGAGGGCATTGGAGAGTTAGCAATAGGCTTCTTAGTCTTCTTGCTCGATCAGGCTGCAAGGGTATCTACACATTTCTTGGTCTTTAGTTCTGGTAAAGGGGTAGTTTGAGTAGGAGGGTTTGGAGTTTTTGGAGAATGGGGTTTGGATGGAGTAACAGTCCCTAGATCAAGTGTTTTCTTGTTGGTCTTGATTGTAAGATGGGGGTTTGAAAATTGGTAAATGAACTCATCCCATGTCTTCCCTTGTTTTTCCAAATCAGATATAACAAGCAGTTTGATGAGGCCGTGGTGAAATAGGTTGTTATGTGGATTGACCACATTCTTTCATACTTGGGAAGACATCTTCTCAAGACTTTTTAAGAAGTAAAAGGGAAAATTCAATGGATTATTGAATTGAAAATGAGCTAATAATCAGAAATGGTAGGATTTAAAAACATAATATCTACCTTCACAGGTGATCATTCTGGTGATGATTATCACAGGGTTAATTATCTCATTCTTAATCCACTCCTTGGAGTATCCATTAGCTCCAAAGACATTCTGAAACTCAAGTTTTAAAGACCTTGTTGTAGCTCGCTCATGGAAACTGGTGATGTTTAAACCAATGGTCTCCAACTCTTGGAAGCTTTGTGGATGAGGCAATTGATTCCTCCAAGACCATGAAAGTGAGAGACCCCATGCATGCCATCCTTTCATCAAATCTAAGGGCGAATTGCAGATAAACACCGTCATCGTGCCCCTGCAAATGAGACAAGAATGATTTCTACCCTGCACGAAGGAAGACTTCCCTACACTGTGCGAACTCAGGGATAGCAAAGAGGTCAACATAAGAGGATGAATCATACCATTTGGGCATGGTGATAGTGTGGACGAGCGTAATCAGGCAGAGGATGAGTGTGATTAAGCAAAGGATGAATGCAATTGAGCAGAGGATGAGTGCAATGCATAAATGGGATACAAATTTGAGTTATCCCTCCATTTTTTAATGCACCCAAGGTGGAAATGGTTGCATTCATTGATGAATTCATCACCCATGAGTTTCCATGTGTGAGCATGAGTGCACCGATTTTGAATTTGAAGAGCAGCTTTTGGAGGAAATTGTAATGATGAAGGAGTTAGATCAATGTCCAAGTCTTTGACTTGGACATTTGATCATAAAAATGTTTAATAATTGTATCATTTAATCTCAATTTCCATTAACTAAATCAAATAAATTCAAATGATTCCTGGTTACCTGAAATCATGGACATTTACTGTGTGTATACATCTCGTATGATCCTTCATATGGTGTGTCATCTGGTCACCCATATGGAACCTCATATGGTCTTTCAAATGGAACCCCATATGACACTCTATATGGTACTCCTGTGAGAAATAAAATCCATTCATCGTGTAATGGATGTTTTATTCATAACATTCAGTCTTAAAATGATTTTGACAGTCACAGTGAACATGAGCAAAGAGTGTTCCCTTATTACTTGTTTTTCCATTGTGCTCACACAATTTGTTCCTCTTCCTTGCATATTATAAGGCATGTAATCCAAATCTGTAATGAACAGTCTGTAAAGAAAAACTAGTTAAGTGGTCTGTCAAAGAAATGTACAAAATTGTATAACACACAAGGAATTAGCATTTCAAAATAAAGTAATTGTTGATATAATAGCCTGTATCATGAAGACAATATACAATTTTTATTTTTATTTTTATTCCACTTCTTCTTCTCATGGCTTATACATAGGTAGTGTTATCATTTTTCAACTCATGAAACCCTCCCCCACTCCTAAGTATTTTGACACCTCACAATAAACAATATAGGAAACCAGTCAATTCTTCCAATAGCCGAAGATTTACAGCTTATTAAGTGTAGAGATAAATTTCACATATCGGTTTGACGAGACGGTTAGAATAGGGCCCCAACTATAGGATATAATATCCTACATATAGATAAGACGAGGTAGGCGAGAGAGTTTCATGATAGTCTCAAAGTTGGTTCCCAATGGAAAATTTACAGATTTCATTAACCTTAGCTTAACCATACATACTTCATGTCAGATTTTTCTACAAGTAATGTCGTACATCAGGACAAGTTTAAATTTCTTCTTATTATTTTTTTTTTTTAGATTATCATCCTCGATAGGTAGAATGCCCCGCTACCAACAAGCCTGTTCAGTACTCCGACGGGTTTACCTATTCATACCACAGTCTGGTACCCTTTGCTAGCATACTTATTCAGTATCTTGACAGGTTAGCCTCTTACACCCTCAGAGACTGCCCCTCCATATTTTAATATTTTAGTATAAGATTGCTTTGTGCAAGAAGATGGGGGGACAACTCTGAAAATAAAATTTTTCTCTTTTTTCAAATGGGATGGTATTTATGATAGAGGATGAATTTCCTTCATATATTCTTTATAGATTGTCCTGATGTAAGGGGTACTTAAGCAGATGTAGCCTATATAAATATATGATATAATTGATCATTTTTAGTGTGTAGTGGATGGTACCATTGGGAAAGAACATAAAGGTATCTTTAGGCTGAACTCACTTTCTTCCCTTTTTAAGTTATTGTGATGTTTCCATGACTAACCGCTAATCAAACCTCCTTGTTGTTACACATCAAAATTACTCACTTTAATAGTGTCGCAAGTGTCGTCATTACAAAGGTCGCGAGTGTCACATTTTTCTCACAAGGTTGCAAGTGTCGCATGTTGCTCGCAAGTGTCACAAGAGAGCATACTTCTATGATGCCTATGTCGTGCCTATAACGACATGAGAAAGACACTTGAAACACCTGAAACATCTAATTTGGAAGAGGAGAAATGAGTCAACAGGCTTGCAAACCTTTTGCCACCTGAAAGCACCCAAAAAACTGAGTTTTGGAGAGGAGCGCTCCCCCATACACTATCTCGGAGAGCCGGCGCTCCTCATACACTGTTGGGGAGCGTTATAACGCTTCCAGGCCCTTTTGAAGGAGCGTTATAGATTTTGAGGGCGCCAACGCTCCCTGAAGCTTACCAGGGAGCGCTAAAACGCTCTGATGGCCCTTTTGAAGGAGCGCTACCTATTCTGGGAAGTTGTTACGTTGTTGAGACGGATGGGGGAAGCTTCTTTTCATTCTTGGAAGGCAGTTGAGCTCGAATCCCTGATCAAGCCATGATCTTAGGGCAGGTCCTCAACTGAAGGAGGCAAATCCTCAACCTCCCCAAGGATATCTCAAGATTGTTGAGCCTCTCCAAGGCTATATAAGCAAGCTTTC
>JASDQU010107115.1:82546-95959 GCA_032191745.1 Picea mariana
TAAGCACTTTTCTGTCTAGGGTTAAGGTCAAGCCTTAGAGGTCGATCTACTTGTCCGCAGGCAGATTTTCCTACAACACTTGTTACTCTTTAATAAAGATATTTTACTCACTTACTCAGGGTTCTTGGGAAAATTGTACGAGCAACCTCTAATTTTGATGGTTACGGTATCACTTCGTTATATCTAGTGGTGAAGGTTTAAGAGCAACTGCTATTAGAGATGCCTTGATAAAAAGAAGTTGAAAATATTTTCACAAATGTGGCTAATTACAACAAGTCATTATTTGATTGATGCCTAGCATACAACAAGGTTCAAATATAGCAATATTTTGAAGAAAAATCCTTCTTTTATATTTCCTTGAAACTATCTACTTCTGGTGAAATAAATACCTACATAAATCTCTAGANTAAAAAAAAAAAAAAAAAATTATTTACATATGTACAATCGAAAATTCAGAAAATCATTCAAGAACAAGGGCGGACTCCCCATCTACTAAAGCCAATGCCTTGTCAATTGACATGACCTGTAGAAAATCTTCTTTGGTAATGGGCCTGTGATAGAGTTTGAGTTAGTGTCCATTTACTACAAAGGAGACTTTCCCATCATCAATTGTTTTGATTTTCAGAGTCCCATTGTCATACACGGTGACTACCTCATAAGGACCCAACCATCGAGTGGTAATTTTTCCTTTGAAGGTTTTAAATCGGGAGTCAAACAACAAATCCCAATCTCTAGGTTGGAAGTGTTTCTTATTAATAAACTTTTCATGCCACTTGCTCCTTTGGTTTTGGACTAATATTGTTCATTGGATAGCATCTTGCATGATCTCATTCAACTCATTTAATTGTAGGGATCGTTGTTTCTAAGCCTCATCTAAGTTTAATCCCAATTTTGTAGCAATACAGAAGGTCCTTACTTGGAATTATATTGGTAGAAGCACTTGTTTCCCATATACTATCGCATAAGGGGTATGCCTAATGGTGTTTCTCCAGGTGGTCCGATATGCCCATAAATCCTCTGGAAGCCTATCAGCCTAATATCAATGATGAAATTGAACAATATTGGTTAATATAGCTTCCAAAACTTTGTTTGTGGTCTCTACCTGACCATTATCTTATGGGTGGTATGGAGAAGACTTGCAGTGCTTAATCCCATATTTCTTTGTTAGTTCTCTCATCAACTTGGAAGTGAGTTGAGTGCCTTGGTCTATAACAGTTTCATGAGGAACACCAAAGCGGGTAAATATGTCTTCATGAATGAATTCGACAACAGAATTTTTTGTAGCCCTAAATAGGGCATTTTCCTCTACCCACTTGGTGACATAATCTGTACAAACCAAAATATAATTTTTATTACGAGACATGGGTGAAATTGGTCCTAAAAATTCAAGGGCCCATTTCTCTAAAGTTTCTATCATGACTTGGGCATGTAAGTGAATTTCGTCAGCTGACGTGGGTATTACTATCCTTTGACAACTATCACAACTCCTCACATACTTGGCAAATCCTTGAAAATGCTAGGCCAATAATAACCTGAATGTAACACCTTATATGTTGTACATTTTTCAGAAATATGGCCACCACATGGCCCATCATGACAACTTCATAGTATTTCTGGTATCTCATCTTCTCAAACACATCTACAAATGATCAAGTCTAGACCAGTACGAAAAATGTTGTGACCAACCCAAGAGTAATTGGCACTTTGTGTAATAATTCTACGCTTTTCATGAGGTGACAAATGAGATGGTAACTTCCTAGTAGACAAATAGTTTTCCATATATACAAACCATGAGGTATTTATAGAGGGGGAAAAAAGGTGCTCATCTAGGAAACTATCATCAACAGGAATATCATCATCCTGATTTTTTATGCTTGAAAGAAAATCAACTACCAAATTCTCCTTTCCAGGCCGGTCAAGAACGGTGATATTAAACTCTTACAATAGCAGGAGCCACCTAGTCACTCAACCATTAGTTATGGGTTTATTCATGAGAAATATAATGACAAAATGATATGCATGTACAAATACTTTGTAACCTGTGATGTAGTGGCGAAACTTATTGATAGAATGAACTACTGCTAATAATTCCTTCTCGGTAACTGTGTAGTTTAACTCGGCAGGGGACAAGTTCTTTCTCACAAAATAAATGGCATAGCATTGTTGGTCTTCTTTCTACCCTAATACTCCTCCTATTGTGGTGTTAGAGGCATCAGCGGATATGTGAAATGGGAGATCCCAATTGGGTCCCCTAAGAACTAGTGCCTCAGACATCTTAGCTTTCAAGGTTTCAAAGGAAGTTTGACATTGCTCAGTCCAAAGAAAATCAACATCCTTTATTAACAATCCAAACATGGGTGTAGCAATCTTTGTAAAATTTTCAATAAACCGTTGGTAGTATCCGACATGTCCAAGAAATATTCTCACCTATTTATGAGTCTTGGGGGGTGGAAGTTTGACAATAACCTCAATCTTTGCAGGATCAACTTTAATCGCTTCATATGAAACGTGATGTCCTAGAACCACTTCTTTAGTTAAAAACATTTTACAATTTTCATGACTTGAGACAATTTCATTTATTGGCATCTAATAAGGATTTTTTTTAAATTATCTAAGGCTTCCTGGTAAGTATTTACATCTACTGTGAATTCATCCATGTATACCTCCACACAATCATGAATAAAATCAACAAATATCCCTAGTACTGCTCATTGAAATGTGGCAAGAGCATTACACAATCCAAAGGGTAAGACCCTATAGGCATAGGTTCCCCAAGGACAAGTAAAGGTAGTCGTGTCCTAATCCTTGGGTGCTATGAGAATTTGATTGTAGCCTCTAAATCCATCTAAAAGGGAAAAATATTTCTTTCCTGACAGGGTATCCAAGACTTGGTCAATGAAAGGAACAGGAAAATAATCCTTCGGAGTGGCCTTTTTAATATCCCGAAAGTCAACAAAAATTCTCCGTTTCCTGGTCACTTTCTTTGGAACCACTATAAGAGGGGATACCCATTACTATCAGATATGGGATAAATGAATCCGACATTTAATAACTTTTGGATTTCCTCTTTTACTATATCTTTGAGTGTTGAGTTCATTCTTCTCTGGGGTTTCCTAACAGTTGTTACTTCCCCCTGGGTATATATGTGATGGATAAATGCATCAGGGTGTATACCCTTTATGTCAGTGTATTCCCAGGCGAATTCCCCTGAGTGTTCTTTAAGGTTACTTACTAGCTGTTTTTGTTGGTCTGCATCTAGTCCGGAGTTTATATGTAGAAATTTCCCTAGACTAGTCTCGTAGGGCATGGTATAAGATGTGGTAGACTCGTCTATATTGAATATGAAAGATGTCAAATAAAAAATGGATGGGTCCAATTGTTCCTGAAATTCTTCCCCAAACATGTACTCAAATTGGGGAAAATATTGTGGAAAATAAACACATGTGATAGCAGAAATAAACTGGTTTAGCACATTTTCCATTGTGTGCTCTTGAAGTGCCCAGGAATGATCACTTGGAAACACGAGTTCTTCCCAGTCCTCATTCTCATATGGATATTCAAGACACCATATATTCTCCATTATAGGTTGAGTTGGAGGGTATGTGGTGAGCTTCTGGATAGAAATTCCATTTGAGATGGTCATTTCTCCCTCTCTAAGCCAATAAATGCATTAGTTGTGGATAACCAAGGTATTCGCAAAATAACAGGATGGCCTTTGGTAGGATCCTTTGAGTGGATGACAAGGAAGTCTACTGGGTACTCCCATGAGGCTAAAGTAACTATTATATCATCTAAAATTCCTTCGGGTATAACCCTATTCTTACATGCTAATTCCAAAATGGTTGGCTAGGTCTAAGACGAGGTTTTAATTGTAATTCCTCCAAGGTAGTAATGATCATAAAATTGATGGTTTCCCCTAGGTATATGAGAGTGTTCCCAATGGAAACCTTATTAATGGTTATTGTCACTACGGGGTTTCCTGGGTTCCCATATTTTGTTAACTTAGGCTACTCTGATATGTACTCAGAAAGTTCTCCTATCAAATGTACTGTTGGAGGATCTTTCTACATCCTCCCTAGCTTCTTAATACACAATTCTTTGACCACCTTAATGTAGATTGGAATATCCTTAATGTCTTGTAGCAAGGGAATATTGACACAAATATTCTTCAATTCATTCAAGATGTCAAATTCCGGTTGGGTGGTAGGTTTCTCGGTTACTAATATTTATGGATAAGGAGGGGCCTTCGTAATTTGTGAAGGTTCATTTTGGGGAAGCTTGGGTTCTTGGTCCTTAGGAATAGTAACATCTTCCCACATAGTGTCATCCATGGGTTGTTTTGGGGTTTCCTCTTCTTATTCTTCCTATATGACTATTGAAGGTCTCTTCCTATCCAGAACTATTCCCGACCTCAGTTGAATCTCCTACAATGAAACATGAGAAATAACATATGTCAGGAAGGCCTGCATATCAACATTGTGAAGAGGTTGAGTGGGATTATTATTGGGATTGGGTACTGGTTGTGTCGGTAATAATATTGGTCTCGGGGAGCTTGCATTCTGATATTTTTGTGGTTTTTTTTGTGGAATAGGAGGTAAAGGTGGTGGAACAAAACCTGGCAGAAGTTGTGGGATGTTCGATGGAAACTAACGATAAGAATGGTTGGGCATAGGGACATTTGGAGCTTGAGGGTTTCCTTGGTTATGCCCTCCTCTCCATCCTTGAATCCAAGGACGGTGATATTGTGTAGACCATTTTTTCCAAATTGGTGAATTCCACTGTTGTGATTGTTGATAATAGGTTGGCACTTGAGGTTGTAGATCTTGGTATGTGGGTTGATTCCTAGAATTCCATGGCCTCCTAGGTGCATAAGAGGACTCACCAGGATCCCCACTTCTATAGATGATTAACAAACCAGGAAATTATGGACATTTTTTATTTGAGTGGTCTTCTGTGCAGAAGCCACAAACTGAAATGTTATCTAATGGGCATTCCCTTGAGGAATGCTTCCTCCTGCATCTTGAGAAAAATATGATCATTGATGCATTTTCCTTCTCCTACTTATTTTTAATCTTTAGTGGTGTAGACCCCCCTTATCCCTTGGGTCGACATCCACACAGGATCGTTCTAATTTCTCCCCGAGCCGAAGCGGCTCTCTCGGAACCTCCTTAGCCCTCGGGTCGAGATCTACACAGGATCGTTCTAATTTCTCCTTGAGCCAAAGTGGCTCTCTCGGATCCCCACTATAATCTCACAAAATTCGATCCACAGGTCCTTTGGAAACCCCACCTGTGAGAACAAGCACTAGGCATGAGCTTCTCCCTCACACGACCACAATTGGGCCTTGGTGCAAGCACCTTTCACAACTCGTAACTCGCGAGTTCGTGGGTCGAAAACAATCGACTCCTCTTTTCCAAACTCTCAATACCCAAGATGACGATACAGGTATACCTCCCTTCTCCTTAGTGCTTCGTCAAGTGACCATTGGCTAGAGCCTAACTCTAGCGCCTATCACAACTCGCAACTTCGCGAGTTGAAGTGTCAAGTCCTCCTGCTCCTCTTTTGCGAATCCGTGACTCGCGATAATTCAATGATAGATTGACCCCTTCCAACAACACGTGGTCACCACCTATCACGACATCCACCTTTTTCCGAGAACTTTGTTTTCACGCCACCTGTCAACCAAGCAGGCCCCACTTACAGATGTGCCACATGTTGCACAAGCCCTTGCAACTCGCAAGCTCATGACTTCTGTAGTCAAAAATAGTTTCTTTCAAACCCAAAACTCCTGATAGCTCCCTGATCACTACCACACGTCCTCCATAGATGGACGAACCTGATCGCTTCGGGACTTCACAAGTTGCGAAGTCGAAGACTTCTCCGTTCTGCTCTTCTACGCCCAAATCCCCGAAATATGAGGATCTCGTGACACTCAACCTCCGCAGAGAGATGGCTCTGATGTCTTCGATATTTCATGAGTCAAGACTTCCTCTGTATGAAACTCCTACCTCTCTGTCTCTCGATATCTGAAACCCTGATGGGTCCTCAGATTACTGCCACGTGTCCTCTGAGTGATGGATGGTCTCAATTCCTTCGGGACTTTGTAGATCCTCTCCTCTTCACATACGAGGGTTAAACCTCATGCAATTCCTCCCATATCCAATGGCTATCGGCTATCTATGCAAGATCTGATGACCTAGATCTATTCTCTTCCTCTGCGCTCTTTTTCTTGCGCCTAGATGTGACACTCAATGGTCCAGATCTTCTCCACTTAGCACCGATCCTACGATAGTTGTAGCTCCCTCCTGAGCTTCTGCTTCTTTCCAAATTGGAATATTTCAAATGCTTCAAAAGGCCTAGGTCCTTGTCTCCCCTCTGAGCTCGATCTGACTCTGATGAACTTGCCTATGTTCTTGAGACATTGTCTCTCCTGAGCTTGGTCAATTCTGAACCCTCCAAAGGGTTTTCTTGGCCTGCTACTACTCTCGGCTATGCTCTATGCACAAAGACATTATTCCTCTTGAGCTTCTGAACTTGGAATAAGTTCACCCTAAAACTACAAAGGGTTACTCGACCTCTACACTTCTCGCAATTGTCGCTCTGTGCACAAAGGCACTGTTCCTCCTGAGCTTAGTCCTCTCTGAAACCTAAAAGGGTTTCACAACTTCTAAACTCTTTGTAGAGTCTCTGCACACAAAGGTGCTATCTATCCTGAGCTTCAGGACTTTAGAATAATTCCTCTCTCGTTCCCATTCCTGCTACCTAGCAAGCCTTCAGACGATTGTCTTTCTGTCAACACTTTACTCAGGTGTTGGCCTGGTGAATTCCTTGCACATGTCTTTATCCTCTTGGGCTTCGCTTGCTCAGGCCCCAATGGTCTCTGTCCCTTTCTTTCCTTGAAGGGATATAAGTGCCCTCTTGACAACTTATGCTCAAACACTCCTTGCTGAGCCTACAGGGTGTTTAGTAACCCTATGAAGGTCCTCCTATGACACTTCTCTTCCCAAAACTTGAAAGAGTTCCTCCTCTGCATATTGGCACTTACTCAATGCCCTCCTGGCAGTGCTCTACAAAACCTACAGTGGTTCTAACTTCTCTCCGAACTCAATATAGAGTTCTCCTTGATGCAACCTGTGCACCTGCTCAATGCCCTACTGAAAAAGCTTCCATAGAATTCTCAGAATTTATGTCTATTATGTGCCCTCCTCTGCACAGTCTCACCTCCAAGGTGTTCAACAACCTTGAGGTTTCCTCCTGAGTCAGTGACTTCCTCTGGTGCGCCCTCCTAGCACGTCTCTGTCTAAAATTCCCTAGAATTTAGAAGTGCACTCCTTGCACTGGCTTTCAGAACCCATAGTGTTTTATCATGCACTCTTGAATGAAGCCTCAAAGAACCCATACTTGGAATCAAAGAACTCACAAATAGGAAAATCTATATGTCCCTGCAAATGCACATCTACAACATACATCTACATCATATCATAACACATATATGGACATTCATTCATAAACACAGAATCATTGCAGGAAAAACTGCTCTTGTTTATATTAACTCAAGAATGCCTCTTTACAATGTGTTTGAGCATGGACTGTAACAGAGTCTCAGCTCCTTCTCTTCTCTATCTTTTCTAACTCTATAGACTCTACCTATTTGTTGACTCTCTCTTCCCAAAACAAGATCAAAAGATCTTTTACATGAGGGGGCTCTTCGAGCTCTTCCCTCCAAGCTACCTACTCTATTCAATTACATTGAATTACATTGAATGGGTTGTCTAGTCCGAATTGATCTAGATCCCAGCCTTACAACCATTAAAGGCCTTCTTTAACTATAGCCTGCTGAAAGGCACGACTTTGTCTCTACCAGCCTTACAAACATTTAATACAAATTTAAAATTCAAAATTTGAAACAAGAGGGTTGTGCCTCTCTTCATCCCATTGGATGCACGCTTGATGTGCTGGTTGGCTGGCACATTGTTGGCTTGGAGCGATGCTCCTACATCATACTCCTCTGCTGTGAAAAATTCATGAGCTCTTGCTCATGAGCTCCCCAGCACCACTGTTGAAATCCTCTTAGATCCCAAACAGTTCTTTGGAGCTGTCTGTCTACTCCACTTCTCTGTTGTTGTTTTTGTTGTTGCTTATGCTACTCTATTGTTTCTATTGTCTCCCTTCTTCTCAGCTTCCCTTCACTGGCAGCTTCTACTGATCTGACCATCAACTTTTAGATCTTCTCAATCTCCTCATCTAGCTGCTCCAGTGGCTGGCTCTGTTCAGGCAGTCTCTTCTGTTGCAATTCTTCCTCATCAGTGAGTAGATCTACCAGATATACCATGCCATATTCTCTATCTATTGTGGCCTTAACTTGCCACTCTGCTGCAAAGTTCAGCTCTACAATCTCACCACTGAACTGTTGTCCAGCTTCCTTATGTGGCAGTGTTGCTACTGCCATTTCTCTTGCAAGCATATCTCATGCTTCCTCCAGCTACTCCTCAGACTGGAATTCTCCTTCATATTCTGTTGCATGTCTCGACATTGCAGTCTTCATCACCTGTTCAGTTCCTTGGCTGAAATTTCTGAGCAATTCCTCGGAATGCTCATCTTCTTCTATTATCGGCCTGACTGTCTATTCATGGAATTCATCCGCTGACTCTAGATTTTTCATCCAATCCTCCAGCATCTCCAACTCCATCTCCCATGAAGTGATCAACTTATCTCCATGGTCTTCTCCCACTATCAGCTTCAATGTTGCAGTTGTCTCCTATTCAGCTTCCTGGCTGAAAATGTTGAGCCATTCCTCGGAATGCTCATTTCCTTTTTCTTGGGAAAACATCAGTGTCTGCTCCATCTCTTTGACAATCACAATTGGTTGTCCTTCTATTGTTGCTCCCTCTGCAATGCATATGCTGGCCTCATCCAGGCTATGTGGCAAGAATATCTGAATTCCCCAATCATCAGAAGATTCCTCTGATCCTCCTTCTCTGTCAGTTATCCTTGCTGATATGAACTCATCTCTGAGCTCATCTGCTCTCCATTGCCCTCTTGGCAGTATGGGACTTCCCTACTGCCGTCTTGGCAGTCTATGAGATCCTCAAATCTCATCTCATTTGCTTCTTGGCAATATGAAATTCCCTTTCTTTTCTCTTGAAAGTCTATGAGATCCATCAGCGATCTCATCTCATTGCCCTCCTGGCAATTGGAAATTTCTATTCTACCCTCTTGGCAGTCTCTAAGATCTTCTAGTGATCTCAGTTCATCCTCATCACTGATATTTCTCCCAGCTTTTGGCTCACATACATGAACCATCTCCTCCTCATCATCCCTGAGGCTTTTAGCATGCCTCGTCCATCTCTTTAACAACCCCTGTTGTCTTCTGGAAACCAATTTCCTGACTAGCCATTTTACCTTTGTCTTCATGGGACATTCATATACCTAATGTGATATTGCATCCTGTTGCATCTGCAGTGCAAGATCCTCCATTATCGCTCTGATCTCGGCAAGCTCTTTATCCATCTCAGCTTTTCTTGGATGTTGATGGATCTTCTTTCCATCGTGTCTATGGCCTTTAGTAACCATTTTCCTGCCTTCTACCTACCTTCCTGGAAAACTTGTTGTTGTCACTCTGCAACTGAGAGTGCTTCCAGCTTCTCCTTCAGTCCTCCTAACTGTCTATCTAACTGATGCACACCTGCAACAATCACTACAGAGTTTCAACGCTTTGTCTTCCTCTACCTGTCTCTGCAAGCTACCTCTGATACCAAAATGATGTGCATCAGAGTATTCTCTCTCTCCTCTTGCTTCCTCTGCCTGAAATATACAAACAGAGTCAAGATCTGATAACACTTTTGATGTGTATCAGAGTGATTTTCTTCTCCTTCTTTGCCTCCTTCTGCCCGCAATATACAAACAAAAAGTGTCTATGATACCAAACTGGTGCAGACTCCCCTTAGCCCTTGGGTTGAGATCCACACAAGATCGTTCTAATTTCTCCCCGAGCTGAAGAGGCTCTCTCGGATCCCTATTGGAACCTCACAAAATTTGATCCACGGGTCCTTTGGAAACCCCACCCCTGAAAAAAGGCAATAGGTGCAAAATTCTCCCTCACACGACCACAACTGGGCATTGGCACAAGCGCCTTTCGCAACTTGCAACTCGCGAGTTCATGGGTTGAAGACCCTCAACTCCTATTTTCCAAACTCTTGATACCTGAGATCACGATACGAGTATACCTCCCTTCTCCTTTGTGCTTCGTCAAGCGACCGCTGGCTAGAGCCTAACTCTAGTGCCTCTCGCAAATTGCAACTTCGTGATTTGAAGTGTCAAGTCCTCCTGCTCCTCTTTTGCGAATACGCGACTTGCGATAAGTCAACGATAGATTGACCCCTTCCAACAACACATGGTCACCACCTATCACCACTTCCACCTTTTTCTGAGCACTTTGCTATCGCGCCACCTGTCAACCACACAAACCCCACTTATGGATGTGCCATGTGTTGCATGAGCCCTCGCAACTCACAAGCTCATGACTTATGCAATCAAAAAGAGTTTCTTTCGAACCCCAAACTCCCGATATCTCCCCGATCACTACCACGTGTCTTCCATAGATGGATGGCCCTGATCGCTTCAGGACTTCGCAGGTTGCGAAGTTGAAGACTCCTTCGTTCTGCTCTTCGATGCCCGAATCCCCGAAATACAAGGACCTCATGACACACATCCTCCGCAGATGGATAGCTCTGATGTCTTCAGGATTTCATGAGTCGAGACTTCCTCTGTCCCAAACCCCCACCTCTCTATCTCCCGATATCCAAAACCCCGATGGGTCCTCGAATTATTTCCACGCGTCCTCCGAGTGATGGATGGTCTCAATTCCTTTGGGACTTCATAGATCCTCTCCTCTTCGCATACAATGGTTAAACCACATGCAATTCCTCCCAGATTCGATGGCTATCGGCTATCTGTATAAGATATGACGACCTGGATCCGTTCTCTTCCTCTACGCTCTTCTGCTTGCACCTGGATGTGACACTCAATGGTCCAGATCTTCTCCTCTCAACACCAATCCTACAGTAGTTGTAGCTCCCTCTTGAGCTTCTACTTCTTCCCAAATTGGAATATTTCAAATGCTTCAAATGGCCTCGACCCTTGTCTCCCCTACGAGCTCGATCTGACTCTCATGAACTCGCCTACATTCTTGAGACACTGTCTCTCTTGAGCTTGGTCAATTCTGAACCCTCCAAAGGGTTTTCTTGGCCTATTGATCCTCTCGGCTATGCTCTGTGCGCAAAGACACTATTCCTCCTGAGCTTCTGAACTTGGAACAAGTTCACTCCGAAACCACAAAGGGTTACTCAACCTCTGCACTCCTCGTAGTTGTTTCTCTGTGTGCAAAGGCACTGTTCCTCCTAAGATTAGTCCTCTCTGAAATATAACAAGGTTTTATGACTTTTTCACTCTTTGTAGAGTCTCTACACACAAAGGTGCTATCTTTCCTTAGCTTTGAGACTTTAGAATAATTCCTCTCTCATTCCCATTACTTCTACCTAACAAGCCTTTAGACAACTATCTGTCTGTCAACACTTTACTCAGGTGTTGGCCTGGTGCATTCCTTGCACGGGTATTTATCCTCTTAGGCTTCAATTTCTCGGGCCCCAATGGTCTCTGTCCCTTTCTTTCCTTGAAGGGATATAAGTTCTCTCTTGACAAATTATGCTCAAACACTTCTTATTGAGCCTGCAGTGTGTTCAGTAACCCTATGAATGTCCTCCTATGACACTTCTCTTCCCAGAACTCGAAAAAGATCCTCCTGTGCACACTGGCACTTACTCAATTCCCTCCTGGCAGAGCTCTGCAAAACCTACAGTGGTTCTGACTTCTCTCCGAACTCAAGATAAAGTTCTCCTTGATGCAACCTATGCACCTACTCAATTCCCTACTAGAAGAGCTTCCACAGAATTCTTAGAAATTATGTCTATCCTATGCCCTCCTCTGCACAGTCTCACCTCTAAGGTGCTCAGCAACCTTGAGGTTTCCTCGTGAGTCATTGGCTTCCTCTGGTGCACCCTCCTGGCACGTCTCTGTCTGAAATTATGCAAAATTCAGAAGTGCACTCCTTGCATTGGATTTCAGAACCCACAGTGTTATGTCATTCACTCTTGCATGAACTCTCAAAGAAACTAGACCTGGAATCAAAGAAATCACAGATAGGAAAATCTATCTATCCCTGCAAATGCACATCTATCGCATATCATAACACATATATGGACATTCATTCATAAACATAGAATCATTGCAGGAAAAACTGCTCTTGTTTATATTAACTCAAGAATGCCTCTTTACAAAGTGTTTGAGCACAGACTGTAACAGAGTATTGGCTCCTCCTCTCCTCTATCTATTCTAACTCTACAAACTCTACCTATTTGTTGACTCTCTCTTCCCAAAACAAGATCAAAATATCTTTTACATGAAGGGGCTCTTCAAGCTCTTCCCTCCAAGCTACCTACTCTATTCAATTACATTGAATTACATTGAATGGGTTGTCTAGTCCGAATCGATCTAGATCCCATCCTTACAACCATTAAAGGCCTTCTTTAACTACAGCCTGCCCAAAGGCACGAATTTGTCTCTACCAGCCTTACAAACATTTAATACAAATTTCAAATTCAAAATTTAAAATGAGAGCGTTGCGCCTCTCTTCATCCCATTGGATGCGCACTTGATGTGTTGGTTGGCTGGCTCATTGCTGGCTTGGAGCGATGCTCCTGCATCATTTAGGGTTTCCAAATGGGATCTTATTATGCTTAATATATCTATCTTGAAGTTCTCTAAAAGGTTCCCTATCTCTACTCTTGTGATACCACCTGAACTAACTGGTTTTAAGTTTCTACTATAAGGATCCCGAACATTGTTTCCTATTTTAGCTCTACTTCTCAAGTAATTCTTACACATTTCACAGATTTCGGAAAATTGTTTATGGGAGATGTCACCTGATTCCATTAGGTTAAGTATCTCCAGGTATTCCTCTAAAATCCATTTAAGGAAAATAGTCCTAACTGCATCATCTGGAAGGTCATGCTATTTTGATTTCTGTGAGATATAAGAAACTTGTTCCACATAATCCTCGAGATTCTCATCCTCTAACAATTGGATTTTGAAAATATCATTACTCAACAAACCAAATATCAATATAGCATAGAAAAACCTCAGAATAAGTACTCAACGCCTTGAAAAAGAGAGAATTTCATATAATAAGCCTCTTCGAGGGGGCAACCTCCTTTTACCCCACATAAATGTTCAAGTACAAGATGATTCCAAATGAAAATGTCTCCTTGGTATATATAGGAGACTAGGAGGTATAATTACAACTAATGGAATAAAGACGACATAAATAAAATAACATTACTAATGTAATATGCCCCA
>JASDQU010107116.1:0-11793 GCA_032191745.1 Picea mariana
AGTGGCTCTAGGGAGATCGGTTTGTGTCTGCACTTATGGATTTATCCAATAACAAAATTGGTGACTCCACTGGGGACCGAACCCAAAATCTCTGGTCACGCCCTTAGTTGAACCAGTTGACAAAGTGGTTGATCCGATACCATGTTCGGTCAATCCCACTCTCCCCTCAGAGAGTGAAACCCAAGCGACCGATTTGTTTCCACCTGTCGACCCTATTCTCCCCTTGGAGAATGAAACCCAAGTGGTCGATCTGATCTCTCCATCGGTCGATCCTACTCTCCCACTAGAGAGTAAACCCGATACTGCCCATGTTTTTCTCATTGATACAAAATCTCCCATGCCGAGGGGTATTCCTCCTTCTCCCGTAGGACCCCCTCCAAGTAATGAGGCCATCCATTTTGATTGGGGTGTGCTAACTGGACCTCATCTTCCCTCTTACATTCCTTTCTAGATTACAGTACAGGTTTGTGGTTGGGACGTTCCTCAAACGTTGATAGATGAAGGTTCGTCCATTAGTATTTTTTCCTCTATTACTTGGCAATCTGTGGGTTGTCCTCCACTTGCACCGGTTACGCATAATCTGTTAGCTTTTAACAGAAGAACTAGTCAACCTTTAGGGACCCTTCCTTAGTTTCCTGTAACTTTGGGAGGGAAAACTGTCTTTATTGACATCATGGTAATCCAAGACCCCTTGGATTTTTCTTTACTCCTTGGGCGAGATTATATCTATGCCATGAAAGCTATTGTGTCTACTCTTTTTCGTGTGATATCTTTCCCTCACGATGGACGAGTTGTGACTGTTGATCAACTTTCATTCATTGACCCCGCCTGGATTTCCTCCCTTAATAGTTCTTGTATGCAGACAATATCACCCCTGCCATAGGTCAATTATGTGGCGTTGTCACCCATGGCTTCAACTTCTGATGACTTATATCTAGTAGTTGACATGGTGATCTCTTCGATAGGGTTGTTAGATCTTGATCTCTTTAGTCCTGTCACGACCCTCAACATGGTGTCCTTCCAGAGTGTGTTTCTTCCTTCCAGTGAAGACCTCTTGGAAGCCATGACCGAGTTTTGTCCCTTGACATGGTGTCATTCTGGAGCATTGTCCTCTTGGAATCCATGATCAAGAAGAGACCATTCGAGGATAGTTTTTACATCTCTGTAGAAACCTTGTTAAAAAATGAAACAAAGGTTACGAGCATAGTTCTTGTTTCTATGTCAAGCTCGTTAAAAAATGAAATAGATTTTCCCCCTCTCTGTTTGAGTCAAGTCCTTCGTCTAGTATTTGAATCTTCATTTCATTCTCCTTTACAGTTGGATGCAATGAAGCTTGGGGGGGGGTTTTCCTCAGCCTCTGGACTTCATGCTGAAGTTGAGCCGCTAGTTTCTTAAGCTGGGGGCTAAGTACCAACCATCTCTGTGTTATGCGTTGGGAAGTCACAAGCATAGTTTTCTATGGTTCAATCTTGCATAAAAATGAAACCACTTACCTCAAGCATAGTTTCCTCTGGTTCAAGCTTGTGTAAAAATGAAACCAGGTCCAAGCATAGTTGTGTTTAGTTTTTAAGCTTGTGTAAAAATTAAAATCTATCCCAAGCATAGTTTTGTTTTGTTTTAAAGCTTGCGTAAAAATGAAAACAATCCCGAGCTTAGTCTTTTTTCTTTCTCATGCTCATAAATACATGAGAATAAGTTACCGAGCTTAGTCTTTGTTCTTTCTCGTGCTTATAAATAAGTGAGAATGTAACCGAGTATACTTTTATCACTTTTTAGGACTCGTAAAGGTTATACAAAAACGGAACCCCCTGGAGTTCCCTTTAAGCTGTTTTCAGACTCTCTAAACATGAAAAGATTGCTGAGCGACCTTGTTCTCTTCATGCTCGTTAAAGTATTTGAAGAAAATGTCTATTGGGCGATAATTTATCTCTTTTTTGGTCTCATCAAACTATTTTACGAAAAAGGAACTGAGAGAGTTCTCTTTTAATTGTTTTTCCAGACTCTATAATTATGAAAAACCTTCGATTTTTCTTTCTTTGGACTCGTTAAACAAACATCGAAAGGCCCACATGGGACCGAACCACTCTTTCCTAGGGTTCGTTAAACATACTCCGAGGGACTCGTTCGAAGGATGAGCTTACACTACAAGCATATGTTATCCTCCTCAAGCTTGCGTAAAAATAGAGAGGTACTCGCCAAAAATGGTGGGGGGGAAATTGGGAAAGAATTGTGTCTAAACCTATATTCCATGGAAGAGTCACTTTTAAACATGACACCCTTTCACTCGCCTTGTGTCTAGGTTGGAAAATCCACTTGTCTCCTGATCATACTCCTATAAGATTACAAATTGGTCCGTGATCCCTGTTGTTGAGTCAGTATTTCCAAGACAGTTGTCGTGTCGTCAATATGTTCAAAGAGAGTTCAACCCGAAAATATTTCTATTGCGTCGGCCATTTCTACAGTCTTTAAGCCTTCTATTGCATTGGCCATCCCTGAGTCAGTCCTGAATCACTTCTTACTCTGATCTACATCAAATCTTGTTACTTGTTTCGTGTCATTGATGTGGGATACATTAAGGCCCTCCTGTGACGAGTCTTTTCCTATCGAATTCAACTCATTATCCATGAATTAGACTTAGAAACCAATTGGTACCTTGGAACTTGCATGCCTCAATGGCAGGTTTCCTCGCTTTCGACAGTGGGTTTTCATTATTGACCCGTGATCGGGAGATTCCACCAAGTGTTCGACTTCAGCTCATCTATTCACATTCATTGGATTGTACTAGTGTACCTTGGGAGTCATTGACATTAATGGTGATTTACCTCGCACTTGTTAATGGTATACACTAATGACCGGTAATCAAGTGGTTTCTACCATGTTCGACTTCAGTACATGTATTCACATGGTTAGATTTGTACTATAGAGTGGTGGAGATGAAGACCCTGGATATTTTTTGATAGATCCAGGTTGTGTTGGAGTATATTCAATGTACTGTTGCATAGATCCACATTGTATGTCTGGTGGATATGTTCAAATTTGAGTCTTTAACACATAGATCCACAGTGTATTTTTGGTGGCTATGTTCAGATTTGAGTCATATCGACATGGATCCACAATGTATGTTTCGTGGCCATGACCTGTCTTACTTGACATGGATCTTCGCATGTCAACATTTATTCTTTGAGTCATTCATATTCTAAGTATGAGAATGCCTACCTCAGTGATGATATATTATTGTACTGTATTTCCTTGTTTATTGGAAGGTTTCCGACCGACTGTTCCTTGTTCCCTATACACACTCGACAAAGTATTTCAGCTATCACTCTGTTCTAACTTCATACTTTGGGGGGCTCTCTGTTACACATTATTTTCGTCATCCCTATGATCGTTAATGATGTAAACCTATATGTTTCCTTCAGAGGGGTCAGTGGCCTGAGTTCCTAAAGAGAGAAGGGAGAAGAACTTTTCCTGAGAAAAGAAGTTGCATTTTCCTATGTAAAAACCTTATAAAAAAGGAAGTTCGCAGGTTGCTATATAAGCAGGGTGCGAGAATGACCCATTCTCACAGGTTTCACTATAGCCAGGGTGCGAGATGTTCATAGGTTTCTCTATAGCTAGGGTGCGAGAATGCCTGGACGTTGGAAAAATGAGCGTTTTCTCAAATCTTCTAGAAGGAGAAACTTCTATGGTGAGGTGGCATCCGAATGGTTTGGATCTTACTCACTTTCATGATTTAGTGGGATCATCCTAACCTCCTCACCTTATCCTCTTCAACNGAGATGTTCATAGGTTTCTCTATAGCTAGGGTGCGAGAATGCCTGCACGTTGGAAAAATGAGCGTTTTCTCAAATCTTCTAGAAGGAGAAACTTCTATGGTGAGGTGGCATCCGAATGGTTTGGATCTTACTCACTTTCATGATTTAGTGGGATCATCCTAACCTCCTCACCTTATCCTCTTCAACTTATAAAAGGAGAGGAGTTCTCATGGAGAAAGTTATCTTGGGTTAGATTTGTTGGTTCTTGAGCTTATTAGCTTTGGCTTGGTTAGAGTGGCTTTGAGATTTGCTTTGTCAAGATAGATTGTGAGTAGCTATCGGATCTATGGTCTCAGAATCCTTGGAGCAAGAAGTGTGTGGGGAACAAAGGAAAGTTGGAAGGGACCTTACGACATCAAGGCCATGGTTTTAATCTCTCTTTCACATTTAATATGATACAGTAATATGATTCTTTCCCATAAAGTTATTTCCTCTTTATTGTATAATTCCTTGATCATATACATAGATTGACTGTTGAATAGATTGTGCTTTCTTCACTTTGGTTGGTTTGTGTTGTCTTGTTCTTGGCTGCATGAGAGCACTGGAGTGAAGTGGAAGCAACAAAGACCATAGGAAGAGATTATAAGGTATGTAACTTGTTCTTCCTTCCTAGTTCATTCAATGGTTAAAATCTAGGGAAAGAGTCATGTTCTGTTTTTCTTTGTTCTAGATCCAGGTGGATCTAGGGAGATCGGTTTGTGTCCACACTTATGGATTTATACAATAACATGATGTCGACTAGTCCTTGAGTATCTGGGCTTGTTACTTCTATTATGTGTTCAACTAACTTTTTTTGTTGGTGCTGGTCATTTGTTCATTAGGATAGGAATATCATAACTTCTTCGATTACAACATTCGACCTATTGTTGATATTTGTTTGGTTAGTTCCTGTTGGCCCTAAGTTATGGAAGGAAGTGAATATCAAGGAATAAAAGGGAGAAATCAAACTTCGCAGAAGACACAGTAACTGATACTGGGTCGAAGTGAGCAAAAGAGTAGAAAAGATGGAGCGAAGCCCAAGAAAGCAAGTCGTTGGAAGAGGAGATTGAGAATGACGAGTCAGAAAGAAAGAAGGATCAGGGACAACTCAGCAAGTGGGAAAAGCCACCGTTGGATGCTATGGAGAACCGCGTGAGAAGGAAATAAAGATAGGCTGGTGAAGCCCTGAAAACACGGGTCAAGTTGACCTAGGGTTTTAGACACCTAGGGTTTTGGTATCTATGGTTTTGATACCTAGGTTTAGGCCTAAGGATGTTAGTGAGATATTGTAATGTATAAATAAAGGTCAAGAGGACTTGGGTCGAGTTGGTACAAGTTGGTATGATGTTGTTGTTACTGTTGCTGTGAGTGAGTATTGTATTGTAAGAGAGAAGTGTTGAGTGTGAGACCCTTCTGGTATTGTAATATCTTCAGTTGGGTGCGAAGGTCAAGTCCTGTACTTGGGTGCGGAGGAAGGGGAGAGAGAGAGGAAAAGAGAGAAAGAGAGAAGGAATAAGAAAATCTTCTAGCTAAGAGTGCAGACAAGAACTGTATGCTTTGTTCTAATATATTATAGCACAGTTTTGTGGACGTATCCCTAGAGAGAGGGTGAACCACGTATATCTTGTGTCATATGTGTATGATTGATGCTTTGATCTCTATCATTGTTATTATATTGTTGCATTTTTGTATTAGATCTAATAGATAATTGAGCCTACTAGATCTGCGTTGCTAAGTGAGTTGTGCATATTATTCTATTTTGTAATAGGTCCACTTGATATTTCCCTTGGTTGTAGACATCTTTGTCCTGCAACCCCCTCATAGCTACTTCAGGTGAGACTGCATCTTCTTCGCAGATGCTGCCGAAAGGGCAAGTAGTTAGGGCTTGTTGGTGCGCTCTTGGAGCTGAACCTTGAGTCTGCCCCTGTGCCAACAAATGGTTTTATTGTCTGGACATGAATCTTTTTGAGGGAATGTCAAGGTGGTTCCCATCAAAGACAGAGATTCAGAAGTGGATAGAGGATCAAGAGAAGGACTTTGTTGAAGCCTAAAATAAGAACCCTAATCTAAGTATAGAGGCTTGGTTAGGAAGGTATATCTTCACCGACATACAAGAGATATTCTTTGGAGGAATCCACCAACAGTTATATCAGTGGCTAGCCAGATTAGCAGATACCCAGTTTGAGATCAGATCTAGATCTCTTGTAGTTTGGATGTCGGTGCTGATCAAGAAGGTCAAGAGGGTTGATAACGTCATGTCATGAGAAGTAGATCACTGGTTCGATAGCACCATTGGAGGGTATATCACCGAATTTGTTGTTGACAGAGTAGAATCGTATAGCCAAGCCGAGAGATATTTTTTCAAGGGACCTAGAGGGAAATTTTTACATTTTCTGAAGCTAAGGATCAAGATGTTATTGCATGAGAAGAACATCTTGAAGATCTAGTAGATTGGTTGGATTTGAAGAGACTAATGTTCAAAAATTTGAACAACGACAACGACATAGAAGTGATCCATACGCGCAGTGGGAAGGTGTTCAGAGAAGTGCATATTGCGAACTTGTTTAAGCAGAACTACTGGGATGAGTGTTTCTATAGTGGAGAAGAGGCATATCTGACAGACAAAGAGAATTCAGAGGAAGGGAAAGTTGAAGAACTTTGTCGGGATGAGCCATAAACCTCGGGAACTGTGCAGACTATTGAAGTAAGTATTATTATCCCTCCTGTTGGTTCAACCGTATTAAGCAATCAAAGTAATCAGAGTCACCAAAGCATTCAAATCATTGTCACTAGCAGTTTAGCATATACTCAGACAGGAAACCTAGGAAGATCTATGGTGGATGAGATGAGGCTTCCTATCTTTAAGGGAGATGGATCTGAAGATCTAGATCAACATTGGTTCCTGTGCGAAGCTGTGTGGAACATTAAGAATGTCATTGACGAAGCTGTCAAAAGAACTTAGTTCAGTACAACTCTAAGAGATCGCACATTGAGCTGGTACATGAAGCTTGTCCAAGGACTTGTGCAACCTAAGCCACTGAATGAGATCAATAATGTGTTGATTGTAGAGTTTAAAAAAACTAAGTCAGAGTCCCAATGTATTACAGAACTGAAAGAGATCAAATAGAAGGTAGTTGAACCTATTTGGGAGTTCGACCAACGATTCAAGACCTTAATTGGCCGATTGACTTTCCAAATCCAAGATGAGCAGAACAAGGAATGGTTCATTACTGCCCTATTACCACACATCAGAGTTCCCCTAATGCAACAAAAGATTTATTCACAAGAGGAGGCATTAGAGATCGCCATGAAACTAGAATCAGCCCCCATGGGAGAATCCAACTCAGGTATGAGCCAAATCTTGAGCCAACTAACCAGTTTATCTCTACAAGTCAAGGATATGAAAAAAGACAAGGGAAAGGCCAAAAGAGATGACATCTGGTGTGTCAGATGCAGATCAGAAGGCCATGACAAGGAGCATTGCCCCCTGTTTCATGAATACCTGGCCTTGGGAGCTCTGAGCCCTTTGAAGCAAGTCACATTACCCTGGTGCGAAGTATGTAGAAACAAACATCACCCTGGTGAGTACTATTACATGCAGAAATACGTTCAGACACCCACAAAATTGTACTACACATTCTGTAAGTCTGTAGGGAATGATGATAGGGATTGTGGGGCTTACGGTCTCATGCATGAAAGGTTGAGAGACATATATAAGATTCAAGGCCAAGTGCAACAAGAAGGGAACACTACGCAGTATAACTCCCTAGGAAGAGGAAACTTCAATCCTCGTAGTGGATTCCAAGGAGGAGGAATGGACCAAGGTCGATGACATATCATCTGTTACAACTGCACACAACCAGGACACTTAGCAAGGGACTGTCAGAACCCTTGCACTACTTGCAGCTATTGTAGCTCGTGTGTTGCTTGCTAAGCTTCAGCGGTAGAACCCACAAGTGTAGCTGATATATTCTGAACCTTGCAAAGCAGATCCTAGAGTCGTTGTTATCACTCGATGAGGCACTGCTACAAGAGAAGATAGAATGACCCAAGGAAAGACTACATAGGATTCAAGAATCAGGAAAGCTGCAGAGAAGATCCATACCTTTGATGCAAAGAAAGAAAGACAAATATTTGAAGAGGTGAGACAAGATTTCAAAGGATATCAAGGTTCTTCATCAAAGACTTGACCAGAAGTAAGAGAATATGGAATGCCTTGGGCATTTGATCAGTCTGTTTCACCAAAAGAAGGAAAACAGGTAAGCAAGCTCATGGAATTTTTATGCACTTGTATTAATTTGATTCAGGATGAAAGCGTTGTACAAGATCTACATAAATTAATCAGACAATATGAGCTAGGAAGGATAGACCCCTTACTGAATAGAGAAGTGCACCAAATTGGAAAAAAGAGAAGGAAAAATAAGGAGTTACATTTTAATGCTCAAATAGGAGAGTATGATATAGATTATGTAGTCCTCGACTTAGGGTTGGAAGTTAATGTCATGGCAAAGAAAAACTGGGCACTGATGGGAAAGCCAAAGTTGATCTATTTCCCTATTAGACTTAGGATGGCTAATCAGCAAGTTGTCAACCCATTTGGACGATTGGAGCATGTCCCTGTGGACATCAACAGAGTAAGAACATTTGTAGATTTTGAGGTAATTGAGATAGTTGATGACAGTTTCCCTTACCCAACGTTGTTAGGAATTGATTGGGCCTTCAATAACTCTACTGTTGTTGATCTAAAGAAAAAACATATGACATTCGAGAGAGATGGCCTTAGGGTCATTTCACCCTTAGATCCAGATGAGGGTCAGCGATACATAGAGCCCATCAGAGAAAAAGACTGCACATACGATCTGGAGAACATATGCAAACTAACAACTAAACAACATGATTACATCAATCCTACAACCGATGGAAACTTAAGTTGGCAAAGTGACAGTGCGTTTTCATCAGATTCAGAAGAAGCGCTAGAGAACTGACAGAACCAGTTGTATGAAGTCTCTACAAGGATATGTGCTAGATTAACTAGAGAAGTTCATTGGATCAGCACAACAGTGAGTAACGTACCCACGTTTGATGATCTGAATCCATTAGAAGCATTCCTATCAGACTTTGAAGCAAGTGTACCAAAACAACAGAGGTTGTTGGAACTGGATGAGGCCCTAAAAGCCACACCAGCAATATGGTGGGGGACACATAAAAGAAACATCATAGAATGGATACAATGTCATACTTTGATGACAGCGTGGTTCTCAGCACAAGAAAAAAGTTGCGAAGGTACACAGGTCGAAGCTGCCCGAAGGACCATGTACGAAGCTAAGAAGAGGCATGGAGCGAAATTCATAGAGATCAATGGGTACACATATTAATTAACACGCTAGACACGAGTCCTATCAACTGGTACCTATAAGCAGAGTTGTGCCTCATCACTACAGATTGGGAAGGTATGACTCAGAATTTTGAAACCACCTTTTATTTGAAATTCAATACCCCTCAGTAGATCAAGCATTATAGATTGTGAGACAGAAAGTATTTGAGGAAGAATCTAGCCTTCCTTTGGCACAAGAAGAGGATGAATGGATTGCGCCTCTCCAGAAACTGTAAGCCTGTTACAACATCAATGCCGATGAAGATGACGATCCGAGGAAGGTGAACATAGCAGAAATAGAAGGCCAGAGAGATGTGGAAGGACCAGGAGTTGAACTACCATTTATTGGTCAGCCAATCAAGATCCAAAAGGTCAATATTGGAATAGAGGAGACACCGAAGCTTTCCAATGTCGGAGATTATTGGGATGCTGCTACCATTGACAAGATTATAGAGTTGCTACACGAGTATCAAGACTTGTTCATGACCAAGTTCACTGATATGAAGGGAATCAAAGGACCTATGGGTGATATGAGGATACCTTTGAAACCAGATGCAAAACCAGTCAAACAGAGACCCTACAGAATGAACCCAAAATACAAATAAAAAGTGAAGATTGAGCTCGATAGAATGATGGAAGCAGGCATTATAGAACCTGTCGAAGAGTCGTAGTGGATAATTCCTATGGTAGTACAAGACAAGAAGATAGGAGAGATCAGGATCTACATAAATCTTAGGAAGTTGAATGATGATTTTTTGCATGACCCTTTCCCTACACCATTCAATGAGGAAGTGTTAGATACCCTGGGAGGCCAGGACGTGTATTCTTTTATAGACGGATTTTTAGGATACCATCAGATCCGGATTGTGACGGAGGAAAGCCATAAGACCACGTTCGCAACAGAATTGGGATCCTATCAGTATACAGTCATGCCATTCGGATTGAAGAATGCTCCAACCATCTTTTATAGCATGGTGGTCGAAGCGTTCAAAGAGTTTTTGCATAAATTTCTAGAAGCATATTTTGATGACCAGATTGTTTTTAGTTTAATGAAAAATCATATTGAATGTCCAAGGCTAATGTTGGATAAGTGCAGGCAGTGTCAAATTGCTTTGAATATGAATAAGTGCATCTTCTTCTCACCATTTGGAGTACTTTTAGGACATATTGTATGCAAGGATGGATTGTTGGTTGATCCATCAAAAATTGCCATTATAGTTGATTTGCCACCTCCTACTTCAGTCAAACAGCTACACACTACGCTGGGACATACTGGCTATTATCAGAAATTCATCAAAGGATATGCCTAGATTATAACACCCATGGAGAATCTTTTGAAGAAGGAATGTCGGTTTAATTGGACAGAAGAGTGCCAACAGAGCTTCGACATGCTGAAACAAAAGATGGTTACTGCGCCCATTATGGTTTTCCCAGATTGGAGTAAAGAGTTCCATGTGCATGTTGATGCATCTTCCATTGCACTAGGAGTTGTGTTAGCACAACTAGGAACATGAGACATCGATCACCTGATAGCCTTTGCTAGAAAGAAGCGATCAACAACAGAAATTAACTACACCACTACAGAGAGAGAAGGATTGGCCATGGTGTATGCTCTACAGAAGTTCCGCCACAACTTGTTGGGGGGACACTTTAAAATGTTTACAAATCACTCCACGCTGAACTACCTAGTCAACAGGCCAGTGTTGGGGAGGAGAATATGCAAATGGCTGCTGTTGTTTCAAGAATATGATTTCGAGATCGTGGTTAAACCAGGAAGAATGAATAAAATTCCTAACCACTTGTCAAGGTTGGAACATGGTGAAGAGCCCACCATTTTGAAGGATACACTACCGGATGCACAATTTCTATTTATTAGAAGGATTCATGATCACTTCAGAGACATAGTCCAGTTCCTGTCAACAAGAATGACACCTCGTGAGTATACAATTCCTCAGAAGAAACAACTAGTAGCGTGCACTACAAAATTTTCACTTATAGTTGGACAATTATACAACATGGGACCTGATGAGATATTACGAATAAGTATTATGGAGGAAGATCACCCACTAATCCTTGCAGAAGCTCATGAAGGCATTGCAGGCGAACACTACGCAGGGAGAGAAACTATGCAGAAGGTGCTGCGAGCTGGCCTTTGGTGGCCTACCTTACACAAAGATGCTAAAGATTATGCCAGAGCATGCGATGTATGTCAGAGAATTGGGAAACCATCTAGAAGAGATGAAATTCCATTAGCACCGCAGCTGACCCTTCAATCCTTTGAGAAGTGGGCCATTGACTTCGTGGGACCTATAAACCCACTAGGGAAGTGCACAAGAGCAAGTTACATCATTACTGCGACAGAATACTTGACAAGATGGGCTTAATCAAAAAAAATTAAGGACTGTAGTGCCACTATAGCTGTACACTTCATATTTGATGACATCATAATGGTTATAACCCTAATTTTCACCATACATGCTTACCTGGCATCAAGCCATCTCAAATTCCTTCTTTTCCAAAAAACTACTGAATAACTCTTCTTAAAACCCCCCTTTATAAAGGCCCACACGCCCTTCCCCATTACTGCACGCATGTACACGCTAGCTGACCCAAGACAACCCATGT
>JASDQU010107116.1:12540-39687 GCA_032191745.1 Picea mariana
GATCGAGGAGAGTATGAACCGTCGGATCACTCTATGTCGGGAACATATCGTGACCGTCGGATTTCCTAACTACAAATGCATACTAATGCATACTAAAGAAACACACTTTTACCTAACGACATATTAGACCAAGTAGATCTTAACTAACTCCTAAGTGTCTAGATATCCTAACAATGCATGTTCGTAGCTCTCTATTTGTTCATGTGTGAATGCAGGTCAGCTTTGGGAGGAGGCTTGCAATCAAAGAGCGAGTGAAAGAGAAGGGATCGACATCAAACAAAGGACTTAAGGTAGAGTTATCAAATCTTGTTTATACCTTTGTATTGCATGATTGTGGGGTTTTGTATTGGGAGAATAGGAGAAAGTAGAGGCCTTTGAAATGGTCATTTTCTACATGCATGATTAGAGCCCTTAAATGCTAAGTCCGTAGGAGGGATTCCCACCCACAACATAATTGACGACCGTACTGGGGATCTCTAGGGTTTCTGGGAATATTTTTCTTGGGTATTTTTAAAAACTGGTTTCATTCCTTGTTTTTAAAGTTTCTGCAAAAGTCTGAGCTAACAGAGATTCTGGTCTTCCATACCACTTATCTATGTTTCTTTGATTGAATGCATTTTTTTATGGGACCCATAGAGGTACACACGGCCTATATAAGGTCTACACATGTGTACCCACGCCCTACCTTCACACACCTTGTGTGTACACGCTAGCTGATGAAGTGTCAGTCATGTGCATGATTTCAGAATTTTTTTTTAGAGAGGCAGTCATCCTCTCCCTTGTTAGAAGTGATCTTTCTCAGGGGTTTTCTGGAAGTCATTCTAGTTTTTGTTGTTTGTAGTTTATAGCTTAGGTTCCACCTCATATTGGTTTTGTTCTATGAAATTTTCCTTGAAGTGTTTTCTTTTTTCTGTCAAAGTAAGTTTCTGAGTCTTCAAGAGATTCTGGTTCTCAATACTAGTAGTCTCTGTCGGTGCTTGATTGCTTGTTTTTTCATTTGTTGAAGCGATTCATAAGTACATGCGGCCTGCATAAGGTCTACATGTGTGTACACGCACCCTGACTTTACACAACTCGCGTGCACACGCTGGCTATTGAATTGTCAGTAGCGTGCCTGTGGAGGATTTTTTTTTTTAAGGAGAGGCAGTCATCCTTTCCTTTGTCAAGAGTTATACCTCTAAGGTTTTTGGGTCTCTGTCATAACAGTTAGTAACTTAGGTTTGATCACAGCAATAGCTTTCTTTTTCATTAAGAAGTTTTCCTCAAAAATTTTCTTTCATAGGGTTTTTAGACAAGTGTGAGAGTCCATTTTTAATCTGCTTGTGTGTTATTTTCAGTGACTCTCTGCGATCTGCACTTAGGCCAGAAGTTTTCTTGGTCTTTACTTGTCGATATTTTTCCTTTTTTCTTTGTGATCATTCAAATAAAAAAAATTCTTTTACTTCTTTGTTTGGTTAAGTAGATGTTGGTTTGCATTAGTAACCAGGAAAAGTCTTTTCTTTCATAAGTTCTTGATGGTTTACTTAGACGATAAGTAGCTCGTAGTCGAGTGAAATCTTGTTTTGAGTTTGTTGTTCAAAGATCTTAGAAAATTTTATTTTGAAAAGTTGGTTAAAGAATTTAAAAGAGAAAATCTGAATTTGTCAAGAAGTTGTTTTGTTTCCATATTTCTGTTTATCTTTCTTTTCTTCTCTCAAAACATCACTAGTTTCACTTTCATAACCTTTGACTTAAGACAAGCCATAAAAATTAACGCTAAATCTAAAATCAATTAGACTTTTTATGTTTGTAGGGTCAACCAACTAGTTTAGGGTTAGGACCTTGAATTAGGTTGGAGAGGAAACTCTTTAAGGCCATTAAATCAAACATTGGAGTCTGAGTTAGGGAGTGTCCAAGTCCAATATCATGAAATTTATTTGGGACCCCCCTCTAACACAGGGGCTAAACACGAGGTCGTGTGCGGAAAGGTAGCGGAGATAACCCCTTTAAAGTTGGACCAATCGTAGTGGAGAACACATAAAGAGGGCTTGTCTTGGGATTCTATTGCTTGCATTTGCCACAGAGCTTCATGGGTCTCGAATCCGTTTGAGGTCCTCAGTTGTCTTTCGGACCACTTTCTTTTGATACACTTGACAGGTTTCATCCTTGATACCCTACTCATTGTGGTCTACCCAACTGTCGACTGTACCTGCTTGGTGACTGTTCGCGCTGTGGCAACCTAGTTGCCTATCTTTTTAGAGACATACACAGGTGACTGCAGGGGTATACCATGGTATCTAGGAAAAACATCGGGCCACAGTTTGTAGATTATACCCAGAGGGTGCTTCCGTCTTCGAGTGTTCCTCTAGTGTTGGTTGTTGTAACTATTCTTCCAACTAATTAGATGTTCTCTTGATTTTCCTTTAGGAACTTTAAGTGTGTGCTCTCTGCTCTTTAGTTTTCCATAGTGAGTTAGTCAGTCATTGATTTGGGTCTCTGACCTAGAGTGGTAGACTGCCCACTCTGCTGGTCATGAGGAATTTTTGGTCTTCTGCTTAGAAACATGGAGCCGCCTCTTTATAGGCATTGTTTTGATACCACTGGTTTGTCAGATTCAGTGTGTGAGGCTTTTATGGACTTGAACGATCCCGCAAGGGGAAAGCCTGTGCATAAGATCTTCATGGCCAAAGCTCTCGATGATACCAACCAAGGAACCCCTTCGCAAGAGGATTCTTATGCTTATCCTTTCTTGGGAAACGTTGGTGTCCCTTTGATGGCCACTTTGTACATTCCTAGATTGAATGTGGGACTGCCGGTTTGGTAGGGTACCATTCCAAATGTCCTGAATGATATTGACGCTTCTCAGTTGAGCACCCTATGTCATGGGAACCATGTTGATGCACCTTCATCAACAAATTCTTCTCCTCCTCCTTCTCCCGCCCCTGGTGAAAGTATAGTTACTAGTAACCGGAAGCCTAAATGAAGTAGAAAGGGGAAGAATAGCAAGAAGAAATCACGAACCTCTGCGAGTCATGTTGGAGAGAGGTCCTCAACATCCCTAAGTCATGTTGAAGACCAGTACCCAACCTCTAAAAGTCATGTTGGGGGCAAGCACCCAACCACTGCCAGTCACGCTGGGGGAAAAAGTCCAATCCCTTCTAATCATACTAGCAATAGGTCTGTAGCCTCTGCGAGTCATGTTATCAATCCTTCACCAACCTCTGCAAGTCATGTTAGAGATGTGCAAGCAACCACTGCTAGTCATGTTGGGGGCATTGATTCTGTTGGGAAACCTAGATGGATAGGACGTAAGCCTAAGTTCCCTTGTAAGCTTTGCAAGGGAGATCACCTTACTCATTTGTGTCCTGGCATTCCAGAGGTACAAATATTGTGGTCCCTATCTGCAAGATCTTCTGATTCTGAGTCTTTTGAGGTTTCCTCACAGCCTATTCAACCATTGGTTGCGAAAGTGGTCATGCCAATGTAGTCATTGGCTAATCCCACTCCTCTTTTGAGGGGTGAGGTACCTTTAGACCTTGTAGTCTCTCAACCTATGTGGCCATTGGCTCAGAAAGTGATCATGTCGATGCAGCCATCGGCTGATACCACTCCTCTTTTGAGGGGTGAGGTGCCTTTAGACCTTGTAGTCTCTTAGCCTATGCAATCATTGGATGAGAAAGTGGTCATGTCGATGCAGTCATCAGTTGATCCCACTCCTCTTTTGAGGGGTGAGGTGCCTTTAGACCTTGTAGTCTCACAGCCTATGCAGCCATTGGCTAAGAAAGTGGTCATGTCGATGCAGTCATCGGTTGATCCCAATCCTTTGAGGGGTGAGGTGCCTTTAGACCTTGTAGTCTCTCAGCCTATGCAACCATTGGTTGAGAAAGTAGTTTACCCCTTTTTCGGTCCAGATGGTCAACTGTACGAACAAAGGTATAGTCTAGAGGCCTCGAATCTCTAGAAGAGTATTCTCAGATATAGTTTTAACCCTTTTTCGGGTCTGAGAGACTAAATTTACGAAAAAGGAACCCCCATGGAGTCCATAGTTAAGCTCTTTTCAGACTCCCTAAAATTGAAAAGATCATTGAGTGACCTTATTCTTTCACACTCGTTAAAATGGTCCAGAAGAACATTCCTGACAGAGTCCATAGTTAAGCTTTTTTCAGACTCCTTAAAAATGAAAAAATTGCAGGGTGATCTTGTCTTTGTCATACTCATTAAAATGGTTTTGAATCGACGTCTTTTTGGTGCTAATTTAGCCCTTTTTTGAACCGACTAGACTACCTTCGAAAAAGGTACCACAGTGGAGTCTCCTTTTACGTTTTTTCAGACTCTCTAAACATGAAAAATGACCGATCTTACATTCTCTGGGCTCATTAAACTTACATCGAAGGACATTACCATTGTGTGTCTTATTAATCGCATTTGCATACCCACGTCTTTGGCTTAATGTCGGCTCCATGTTGCTCTCAACTGAACCATCTAAAGCATGCCTTATACGCAAGCCCTGTAGCACTTTACCTTTGCGTCTTGACACCTTTGGCCCCAGGAGGGATTTTTTCCAAGTGTCCTTGCTTTGAACATCAATCTTGTCCTTGCACCTCGAAATCGTATGTTTGTGACACTCATTCCTCCTTTGTAACATAACATTCTTTTATTCTTTTTCCAAAATTATTGAAAAAGACAAAAAAATCAAATACACCCCAAAAAGAGGAAGGGGAAAGTATTTTCTTTGTATTGGCAGCACAATGAGTCTCCCTTGGATAAAGCACATCCTTTCATTTGTTCATCAAGCCTTGAGAAATCATATGACCTTAGGATGTTGTTCTCGCTACATAGAGTTGTGTCCTCCTCCATTTGGTTATTCTTCCAAACATATGGAGAGTTTGTGTTGCCTCCTGCCTCGTGAACTTATGTTAATGCCGTGCTGCCTAAGTCTCATCATTTGTCATGCTATTTTCCAAGGGAAGTCTTTACCAAGACTGATTCAGCCCCTCTGAAGTTTGTCTCTCATCCTCATGCCTGACCATCCCCAAATTCCAATCAAGTATTTTTTTGAAATGAATGAAGCCTTCATTCTGATCATCAAGATCCTCTAGTCCATGCACGACGAGCCGTCGAAGACCTCTGGGTAGTGAATTCGTACACTCATATTACACTCCTACCTAAGTTTTGAAGATTTTGAAGTTGTTTCTCGAGCTATGAAGACCTCATCTCCAGCCATCAGGCCTTATCAGCTTCTAGACGATGGATACTATACATGTATATCTTTTTGATTTCGAGATGTAGCTCTGCTGTGTATTGCTCGCAGCTACACTTTATATAGTTATACGAAATGGATCTATAGTGTATTTGATTGGTAGCCATGATTTTATTTCATCCCGAGCATGGGTATGCCTGCCTTGGCGAGACAATTGTTATTTTGCAGATGGCACCTCCCGATTATTGGTCCCTGGGCTCACTTGTTTGGAATGTTGGTGAAGATTGATAATGTATTTCGGCCATCAGATGCTCGTCTGACCTCACACATTAGGGAGCATATGTTATAACCCTAATTTGCACCAAACATGCTTACCTGGCATCAGGAAATCTCAGATTCCTTCTTTGCCAAAACACTACTGAACAACTCTTCTTAAAAACCCCCTTTATAAAGGCCCACGTGCCCTGCTCCATTACCGCACGCTAGCTGACCCAAGACAACCTGCATGTACCTACAAAAGAATGAAAAAAGGAAATTTGTTGATGGAACACACAACATTGGGTAAGTTAACTAAACCTTTCAGCCATGCATAGCCGGTCATTCGACCAAATACCTAGCTCCTTCTAGCCTATAAAAGAAGCGGTAGGGGTCCCATTTGAAGGGAGGAAAATCATAGTAAAGAAACTATACCCAATTGAGCATTCCCTTTGTCCCAATATTTATCCATCCTTGTGCAAAGAGAAGTATAGAGCAAAACAGTTGGAAGACAGATGAAGAAGAGCCCAGGACCAGTTTCGAGGAGCAGTGCCGACCACATATTGTAAGTTTACTCTTGTGAAGATTAATACAAAAAGGAATAATTTTCCCATCCCACCATATCATGTGTTCAATTTGAATATTTATTTTATGAGATTGTCACAAGTAACCCATCAATTAGTATATGAAATGCATGTTCGTAGCTCTCTGTTTGTTCATGTGTGTATGTAGGTCAACTTTGGGAGGAGGCTTGCAATCAAAGAGTGAGTGAAAGTGAAGGGATCGACATCAAACGAAGGACTTAAGGTAGAGTTATCCAATCTTGTTTATACCTTTGTATTGCATGATTGTGGGGTTTTGTGTTGGGATAATAGGAGAAAGTAGAGGCCTTTGAAATGGTCATTTTCTGCATGCATGATTAGAGCCCTTGAATGCTAAATCTGTAGGAGGGATTCCCACCCACAACAATAACTAGGTTTGAATGCCCAAAGATCCTTATGAGTGATCAAGGAACACATTTCATAAATAAGATAATGGAATCCCCGACTGAAGAATTTTTAGTCCACCATCAGAAGAGAACGTCGTACCATCCACAAGCAAATGGGACAGTTGAAGCATTCAACAAGATTTTGGAAACAACATTAACAAATATTTGCAGTGTGAATAGGGATGATTGGGATTTAAGAGTACATGATGTGCTATGGGCTTATAGGACCACTTGCAAGAAACTAACGATGCATACCCCTTTCAAGTTAGTTTATGGTCTTGAAGCTATTGCTCCAATGGAATATTTGGTACCAATCCTAAGAATTGCTTCCTTTACAGATATGGATGACAATGAAGTTATTCAAGAGAGGCTTGCACAGTTGGTTGAACTTGAGGAAGATAGATTCATTGCAAGATTCCATCAGCAGGTTCAAAAGGTAAGAGAGAAAGCCCATCATGACAGACACATCAAGAAGAAGGCTTTCACGAAAGGTGATCTAGTGCTGGTATATGATAGTAAGTTCCAAAAACACCCTGGGAAGTTTAGAACGCATTGGCTTGGACCATATGAGATCACCTATGTTACAGAGGGAGGAGCTGCACAACTAAAGACATTAAATGGAGAATGGAAGGAAGGACTAGTGAATGGGAGCCGGCTGAAGTTGTACTATGACAACCAGTTGCCTTGCAGCTCTCAGTAAAATAATGAAGAACAAGGTCTAGGTACCAAGTGTAGTTGAAACTGGGTACCAGACATAGAAAAGACAGTCTGCACAGGGAATGAAGGGAGGCATCAAGAAGAAAGCAAAGGCTGCACTGTGTGGTCTACAGTCGAAGAAAAACAGAAGCATCAATATCTGAAGTGCCTCAGGACGAGTCACAAGTGAGTGTTGGGGGCATGTTGGCCCTGGGTTATGGAAGGAAATGAAGATCAAGGAATAAAAGGGAGAAATCAAACTTCTTGGAAGACACAGTAACTGATACTGGGTTGAAGTGAGAAAAAGAGAAGAAAAGATGGAGTGAATCCCAAGAAAGAAAGTCGTTAGAAGAGGAGATCGAGAATGACGAGTCAGAAAGAAAGAAGGATAGGGGAAAACTCAACAAGCGTGGAAAGCCACCGTTGGATGTTGTGGAGCACCGTTCGAGAAGGAAAGAAAGACAGGCTAGCACCTAGACACCTAGGGTTTTGGTATCTAGGGTTTTGACACCTAGGTTTAGGCCTAAGGATGTCAGTGAGCTATTGTAATGTATAAATAAAGGTCAAGAGCACCTGGGTCAGGTTGTACAAGTTGGTATGATGTTGTTGTTACTATTATTGTGAGTGAGAATTTTATTGTAAGAGAGAAGTGATGAGTGTGAGAGCCTTCTGGTATTGTAATATCTTTAGCTGGGTGCGAAGGTCAAGTCCTGCAACTGGGTGTGCAGGAAGGGGAGAGAGAGAGGGAAAGAGAGAAAGAGAGAAGGAAGAAGAAGATCTGTTAGCTGAGAGTGCCGACAAGAACTACATGCTTTGTTCTAATATATTATAGCACAGTTTTGTGGACATAGCCCTAGAGAGAGGTTGAACCATGTATATCTTGTGTCATATGTGTATGATTGATGCTCTGGTCTCTGTCATTGTTATTCTATTGTTGCATTGTTGTATTAGATCTGATAGATAGATGTGCCTGATAGATCTGCGCTGCTAAGTGAGTTGTGCATATTATTTGCTTTTGTAATAGATCAACTTGATATTTCCCTTGGTTGTATACATCTCTGTCCTACAACCCCCTCATAGCTACTTCGGGTGAGACTCCATCTGCTTCGCAGGTGCTACCGAAAGAGCCAGTAGTTAGGGCTTGTTGGTGCGCTCTTGGAGTTGAACCTTGGGTCTTCCCCTGTGCCAATAGTTCCTCCAGGATCCTTTTCCTCTGAGTGCTCTTCAGTTCCTTGGTTGTTTCAATGGGAGAGTGATTCATATGGTTTTTCTTCTGATGATATTTGCCAACGGCCTTTCCTAGGCTTCTTGTTGTGTTCTGACTTCTTCCTTGCTAGACTGGTTTCTTCAATAACTAGTGTAGCCTTTGGTGGAGGTGATTCTATTGTGAGGTTGATTGTGCATTTCTTTTTTGGAAGTGGTTATTTTCTAAGGCCGGGTTGAATCAATTTCGACCGATGTGTGGTCATTGGTGTCAATTGACTGGTCCTTTGTTCTTGTTGTTCCTCGATCCTCTATTTCTTTCTAAGTCCTTGTTTCCATTTGTTTTTCAAGGGAAGATTTTGTTTTCCTTATGTAACACCCTTGTTTCCCCCATCCTGTAAATAATAATAATGTATGATTTCCATGCAATGGATTTCAAATATTGTAAATGTATTATTGTTTAAATGTAAACGCCGAAAGTTTATTGATGGGTGAATCCTTAAAGTACAATCCATGATATCACTAGTGGAATGAGATGAGGCTCTAATAAAATAAAGGACCTCAAGACTTATTCATATTATTTCCATTAACCTTGAATTCAAGAAAAATCAATTAATGAGGGAGGTTCGTAGTTGAACAATCAACCACCCGAATGAATGGAAGTATGGAGGGTTGTTATAAGGGGAGGGAAGTTGTCAACTATAGGAAAGTAGGAAAGATCACTTGGGGTCCTCAGGATTGACCCACAAGTTTCCTTATGACAAAAGAAACATAAGGAAATGTGGAGAACCTATCGAAGTCATGCGTACAAGAAAATAACATGGGAGGGGTCTCTAAAGAGGGATCCACTAAAAGAGAATGCAAAACTGGGTGCAATGAAAAGGATCAGAGACACCATGGAAGAATCTGAAGTTGGAGCATAGAAAACCCAGAAAACCTAACCTGAGCTAAGAGGGTCATGAGATTTAAGTTGGGAAGGCATCTAATAAACCTCGAATAGGCTTGGGATAGGTGGGTGTAAGGAAAATATCTACCAAGAGTAGAGTGATGGAGAGTGATATTCAAGTCTTATTGAGAACATGAGAGAGATTTCCTAGTGGTATCATGGCTTGGCACGAGGGTGACCATAATGCTAAGAGTGAATTCATTTGATCCTATGATTAGGTGGAAAGAAAAATTCCCACAGTCATTTGGTCGACTATCAACTGTAATAGATAAGTATTTGTGTACCCTGTATAATTAAAATATAACTTAAAGATGAATTTTCTTGTGAATGATTTAGGGACGTGCATGCTTGTTTGATGATTATATGGGTATTTGATATATTGATTACAAGTCAGAATACCTACTATTAAACTTGTACATACGTTGTGATATGCAACTGTTGTCATGGGTTTTTTACCATTGTAATTATCCTTGAAATTTTGTTGCCAAGATTTGGTGTTTTTATCATTGTAATGACTGCTGGAATTATACTTGTACATAAAGCACTGTGAGAACTATCTAGAATGGTACACTTATGGGAATGCACAGAGTTTGTGTAAATATGGTGTCTATATGGCCCTTACTAGTGTATACAAACACACACACATATATCTATATATTGTATATATACATACTACTATTAGCGTTATGTATATCTATGCACATATGCAAATATTTTCCCATATGATTCACTGTTATCAAGGATGAAATTATGGCTTGATGCAGTTTATCTTGGGCTAGAGATATCCTGTACAAGTATGTACTATTCATAGTTTGAAATTTGCATTAAAACTGATAAGAGAGAAAACCTTAGCGTGCCTAAATAGGAGGTGTTATTTCCTTAAAGGCTTGGTAAGCCTTATACTTCCCCTGGGAGAAGTTCAAAGACACTAATCCAGAATTGTATTAATGAATTCAAGATATCCTATGTTTTTCCTTGGATGGATCACAGTCATCGATTTGGCATGGATTTTTTATCCTGGTCGTCGATCGAGGTCCCTCTCATGAGAACTTGCGAAGGATACAAAACTATTAACATTCATTGGATCCATCGGAGAAAATCTCATAGGACTTGTGACCATTGATCGTAGTAGGGGCATCAGAGTAGCCAAGGAATATGGTGCTCTGATGAAAGAAACTCCAAGAAGCCTTCTCCATTGTTAGATCTATTGGGATGGAATCAAGTAACCTCAGATATATATCAATGGGAGTAAGTATCTAAGTTTGGTCGAGGAAAAAGGGGGATGTCATGATTTATGTCACATTAATGGAGAAAGATTACGTGTATGATGGGAACACGTGCTGACCTATAATTGGTTGAGACAATAGAGGGAATGTTCCCTCGTGGAGTTCAAACCTTAATAAGTTCTCTAATAGGGGGAGTAAGTTTGCAGGCTATAGAAAAGGAATGGAGGGTGTAACTRTAGGCAACAAACTTAGAAGCATGACGGGTTCATGGAGATTGGAAAGGTGAGATGAATGGGTCTGCGAGTCCACCAACCCGCTAACCCRAAAAACTCACAAAATAATCTAAGTATTGACTGTTAGAAGAGAGGAAAGGGAGGTACATAATTGTATGTTTGCGAGTCCATCAGTCTGCGTAGGTTAAAAAKAAATGGTTAAGTGTTGAGACTTCTCGGAAGAACTTATGAAGGGGAGGTACAAAATTGTACATCCGTGAGTCCGTGTAGGTGGAAAAATGGTTAAGTGTTGATACTTCTCAGATGAACCTATGAAGGGGAGGCATAGAATTGTGCGTCTATGAGTCTGTGAGTCCATTAGTCTACAAATGAAAAAGAAGCTAAGTGTTTGTGACAAGTTCATTTGAAGTATGAATATATACCATGAGACCATAAGATCATCACCCACAAGTCCATGAATATAGTAAGGTGAATAAGTATGGTAGAATACGTGGGCCACAGAAAGGAAACGTGTAGGGTGGATGACACAGCTTGCCAACGAGGTAGCTAGGATGCCATTAGGATGACATATGTCCATTACTAATAGGATGATGAGTTGAGTGGGGTTCCACCATGGCAGGATAGGCTAGTGCCACATCAGGACCCAGGTGTTGCCACGTTAGTTGGCATGGACAAAGAAACATGACATGGCTTTCATGTGACATTAAGAGAGATGTTGTCTATGTAAAACCAAGAACCTAGGGAGGTCATAGCTTTCATTCTAGAGCTCAGTTCTGAGTGAAATTACTGACCTTGGAAAGCTCTTGACGAGCAGAAGAGGATGGAACTTTGATAGAGAATACTTAAGGTTGTTAAGAGAAGTGGAAATTTAACACCCCATCCCTTAAAAAGGTACGTAGGGGGTCGGGTTGGTTACACCTTGCTTCATCCTTTTTGCATTTGATATTGCCATCATTTCTTGTAATTGAGGGTCAACGCTTGACTTTAGGATATTCTGGGTTACTGCTCGATCGTTTTTTCTCTGTTGGGTCTTCTTAGTTATCCTGTTTGTGAAAGAATCTCTTTTTTCTTTGATTAAAGGGTCCTTAAAATTCAGAGCTATATATGATTTGAATGTTTGATTCCATATGATGTCAATGTCATCTGGAACTATTGAAGCCTCAATAATTTTCTTTCCCATGTTTATTTTCTCCTGTTGTTTTTTCGTTGTCGGAATTTGTTTTCCTTGGGGATTGGTTGCAATGTCAACATTTTGTACAAAGGGAGTAGTATATACAGTTGCTTCCATTTATTCTTCTTGTTCGCCATCATTTAGTAGTGTAATGACAGACAAACTATCATTTAGTACCTTTGGGGGAATCTATGTTTGATACCCCAATTGTCTATCAAGTTATTCAAAAATCTGGAATTTAGTCAGCTAGTAGTCCAATTATGTTGGTGTTGGTCCCCTGCTGATGCTCAACAAAATTTTGGTGTAGTTGAGGATTAATTGAATGTGAGATCTTGGTGGTAAGGCTCAATGAAATTTTTTCTCCACTCGCCATTTAAGGGAAACATTCATTACATGGTCAACCCAATATTTGAACATTATCTCTGCAGGGGGTGAGTCTTAAGATCCGACTACTCCCAATGCAAAGGAAGTATAGTTATGCATAGTCATGTTCCATTTTGATGTGAATGTGGGTTCCTTGACCAAACCTACTTGGATCATGGCTATCCAAATTAAGAGTGAAGGGAACGAGATAGCCTTTCTTCTCTCCTAGAAGTCCTGATAATTGCTTTATATCACTATGGATACGCATTTTTCTCAGTTGAACTAGGATCTAGAGTTCAGAACTTGACCAATTGGCTACAACATTGTGATATTTACATATGAATATTGACCCACAAATATAAATCATAGAGAAATCATAATGCAAATCCATTTAGCGGAGGGATCAATGACTTTGTTGATCAGAAGCCCTTTTGAGTTTTTGGTTGTCGTCCCACCTATGAGGATTTGAATCCATTCATTTGTATTTGTAGTTTTAGGTATAGGTGTACCTCCATGGGGTATTCCAATTATTTTGTGGATGAGTCCTCCAGTGAATTTGACTGGGTAATTTATCCATAGGGAGTCATTGTAATATCAGCTGATAAGATACTTGGAAACCTCTTCTTTCCATCCATTGAATTTAGCAACCTACGACATGCCTAGGATATGTTTGATTCCCACTTTTTCAAGAAGATTTGTTTCCTCTTTCCATCTTCCTTCTTCCATCCCCTGTGCAGTAAATTTATGCCAGTGTCATGACCAGTCAAGTTCTTATGTTCTTTTGGCACAGATGTTTTGCAATCGTACTTCGAGCTTGGTTTCCCATGTATTATCTAGATTAGTTTTTGTTCGTGGGTTGACTGGAGGATTTGTTGCTTGGCCTATCATCCTGGTCATTTTTTCAATTTCTTGGGGATTGATTCATTTGGGGTTAGGCTGATGTGTAGTTGGGGTCTCTTGGACTGGACTATGCAGATGCTCGGATGGAAAAAACAATGAAGAGAAATCATATGTGTCATCTAAATTTACAAGTGGGACATGGAGTGGAGACTTTAATTCCACCAATGGTGATATTAATTCATCCACCTCGATGTTGGTGTCAAAACAAATTGTTTGTGCATGTGAGGTGATATGCTCTGATCACTGGCCATGGGCTTTGATATCTTCCAATTTTTACATAAGTGAATGCTCTAACAGTTTGTTTTGATTGTATATATAATAACAAACAAATAGTTTTTTTTTACCTAACCTAAGTAACTGACTTATTAAGTATTTTACTTAAGTTTTTATTAGCCCTGCTTAAATTTTATTTTTGTCTGATTTTTTATTTTCCCTTCCTTTATCTAGAATTTGATTTCTGTAAATAACTCTTGATTCCCTTTGTAGATACTTTTAGAAGTTTCTCTTCTGATTTGAATTAGAAGTCTTTAAGAAAGTTTCTTTTAATATCATTCCATTCGGATGTATACCTCAATGCTTCTTTAATCTTATACCATTTGTGAGGTATATCATCTAATGTATTTAGGAACATATGCACCTAGAGTATTTCATCTATGTACCTTGCTTTTTTCCATTCTTGCTCGCACTTTTCTATGTGTATTTCTGGGTCAAATCCAGGTTTAAAGATCGGGATGTCAATATCTATAGAGAGATTTTTCCCAACGAATCTTTCCACAAAATATAATGTGGTGGTATTCCATGTTTGATGTCAATTTTCATGAGTCTCCCACCATATGGTTTCTTGGACAATGAAGGAATCGACTAGACCTTTTATTCTTCCTTGTTCCCTTACTGACTTGGAGACTTTGTCAACATGTCTTGGCAGAGAAATTCGTTCATTAAACCGCAAGGAAGTTATTGTGTATGTAATAGTTGGTATTAATGTTGGCATTTGTTTTAATTTTCTTTCAGCAACAGTAGGGATTGCATGAAACGAGAAACATGATCTAGATCGTTTGATAAGTATTGCCTCTGTTGACCAATATTCTTTGGCTTGCGTTTCATAATTCTCCATCTACTAGTTGTACAGTTCAGTATCTGAATTTTGGCCTATCGACAATGGAGATCTGACTAGTATTCCTCCTTCAATGTTAGGTTCGACATGATATTTTTGTTCATGCATCACCTGGTATATTCGATGTGCTTCCTGGGCCTCATCCTATGTCTTGACCCATGGCTTTCATTCTTTTGGGTCTAGGGGGATTATGATATTTTTTTCGCTTCCCTTCAACTTGATCTGGTCTCTTTCTAAATATATTGTGGCTTTCATGTTCTGGAACAAAGGTCTTCCAATTAGCGCTAGGTAATAAGGAATGCATTCGAACAGGTCTACAACTTCAAAATTAACTCTTGTTGGAATTCACATTATAGAAGTGATGACACTTTTGAGAGTGTCGATTAGTTCAATGAATCTTTGATCTCCTATTTTTAAGTAGTTCATTGTCGGTTGTAGCAAGGGTCTTTCGAGTTAGACCCATGTTTCTTTGGGAAGGATATTCGCTTGTGATCCAAAATCGACCATGACTTGTTTAATCATGCGGCCATTGAATTCTAAGTCAACTTGAGGTTCAAAGTCGTTCATGGTTCTATCTTGAGACAATTTCCTTACACTTTTTACTGGTCTTTGATTGTCTTCATATTCTCTCAATATGTTCAATAGGTCGATAAGGCATCCTACTGATTGATTTTGTTTTAGTAGTTGTAAGAATTCCTCAATGGTGGTGTTTGACATACTTTCTTGTCCTTTATTTGGTTTGTCCCAGTCGATATTTTTAAATAAATTTAGTGCTTCTTGCATTATCCTTTTCTCTTTGTTGGCGTCAGGATATGGAACTCTGTTCCCTTGTCAAGTTGGTGCCATAGTTAGTCATCTTTACCCACTCCCGATCGTGTTACCACATGGAGAATTTTTGAATCCATAATATCTTGTTTCGACATTGTATGTAAAAGTTTTACATTTCTCTTGGTCGTGAATTTTTCCATCACAATTGGGAAGTCCTCTAGGGAGTGATATCATACTCTGCAAATCTTACAGAATTTTAAATTGGTTCTATCTTTTATCCGGAAGTATGGACTAATGTGGTCTTATTTCCAACAATTAAAGCAATAATATCATCCTCAACCACATCCTCTTCCAAAGCTTCCTTGTCCTTCTCTACCTCAACCTTTGTATCCTCCTAGACCTTGACCTCTATAACCATTTCCCTAATCGACATCTTGATTGATTGCTTGTGTATGGTAGACTGAGTGGGTATTTATTTTATTCTTACCATTCAGGAAACATTCTTGGGTGGAATGATTATTCTCTTCGCAAATGTGGCACCACTTGGGACTTACATTTCTTAGATCATGTGGAAAATATCTAGTTGCATGATCAGTCAAGCCTTGGAATATGTCACAATAAGTTCTGATCTATATATGCCTGACTACTAGGTCTAAGGCATCAATAAATTTGCAGTACTCTCTAGTGTGACCTTCACTAGATAAACAATACACCATATTTCATTGTGAGCAAGTGATATGTTTTTAATTGTGTGTTGTAGCTCCATGATATTGTATTCCAATCTTCTTTTATCACTTTATTTGTTAACCAAGCCTTCATCATCCATTTAAATCCTCTAATATTTTTTGAGGATTTCTTCACATGTCAAAAGGTCATACGTCTGTAATGGGGCTATGATATTTTGTAATAGTCCCACTACATACCATTGTACTAGTAACTTTTGGTCAATTGCATGCGATATTTGACTTAATAAATATTTGAATCTTTTGTCGTACTCACGCACAGTCTTGCCTGGATTTTTCTTGATTTCCTTAAGTTTTTGTGCTTCCAGATGAATTATATCTTGTGCCTTGAAGAATGAGAGAATTGTTTTCTTTATTTCATATTTCATACAGGTTGTATTGTTGGTGAAATTTATAAACTATGTAAGAGCCCTAGCTCAAAGTGCACCTCCAAATTGGACCATATGTTTTTATTCATCAATTATATCAAAAACATCCTAATATTTCCCACACACGAACCAATGTCGTTTGGGGTCTTCGTCTCCTTCATAAATATGGATGTGATGAAGCCCCATTGTTGGTTTCTTTTTAGCGAATGGAATTATTGCAATATCTTTAGTCAAAGTCAACTTGGAAGATGACGTAGTATTATTTTTATGGAGTCAAGGTCGAGTTGTTTACTTTAGTCAATGTAATCTGCAGATGTCCTTTAGCCAAGATATATTAAATACTTTCTTGGATTGGGATTGAATCCTCTATCTGGAAAGATTTATCTATATACTTGATGATTCATCCTCTACAGGATCACGTCAGTTCACTTTCACTGTATGTTGAGTTTGAATCTTCTAGAAGTAGCTTCGACGGGAAGTGACATTCGTGAGATCTCTAACATGAATGATTATGTCTTCTGGTTGATTCTAATTATTTTCTTATGTTCTGATTAATACTGCATTTCTTATTTGGTCATTATTATCAGTCGACACCACACAGTGGTGATTGTGTATCTATATGAAGTCGTTGTTGGGGAAAATATGAAATGTGTGGGATAGGGATTTTTATAGAAGAGAGTCAAATAGCAGGTCCTGAATCGTTGATTTCCATATTGAATTGATCATCAAATTGATGGGTGCCATCATCCGCCATACTCAATCACAAGCTTCCACTCCTCCCAGGAGTCGTCGGGGAACTCTAAAAGGATGCTACAATGAGTTGTCGTGCCTAGGTAGGTTTTCTATGAGATTTTCAGGGATCCTTTTCCTTCCTCAACTCCTCCCACTTATTCTGCCTTTTATCCTGCTCTATTTTTTGAATGTCAGCTGAGGGTTTGTGAATCTACATTCGACGTGTAGATTTCTCACTTGATTCAATTATCATTTTCTTGACTCCCGTCATTTTCAACTTATGTGTGGTTCGACTTTGGATTTGAATTTTTTTTAAAATTTGACTTTGACTTATCCTATCTCATGGTTCATCCATTCCCCCCAATGTTGAGCTGACTTACTCGATATCGACGATGTTTTTCATTTTGACTGATTTCATTTCTTTAAGAAGTAATCCCAAGCTTCTTTGGTGTCTCTGTAGTTAGCTTCCAATAATTCTTCACACTATTCTTTTCTTGCTCACCAATTAGAATTTGCAAGGGGATCTTTCAAAGGGGGTTGATACTCAACGATGTCACCAACTCCTTTATCTAGGAGGAATTTATGCAAGAGAGAGGGGATGGTATAAAGAAACCTGTCATGTAACTTTGTATAGAATTTATTCTTGATAGTTTGGATTGACTCTCTATCTTCAACCGATTGACCTTCGATGTAGTCTTTTACAACCATATTGAACCACTTGTTTATATTTTTTCTTTCTTTGTTGATGATCTTGTGCATCAAATTCTCATCTGGAGTGATTCTGAGAATTGGACTAAGTGATGTATTCATACAGTGCTTTTGGTACAACCTCCAAGAATCTCTCGTGTGTTTCTGACTACAAGTGCATATGAGCCTCTACTAAAGTCAGTCGGTTTCTTCATGCATATTTTATAATGTAATTGTTGATTTTTCACTCCCACCATTAATGTATGTATGCTAAAGTTAACATCTATGTGATCCTTTATTTAATGCATGCTCGATTTCATAACTACCGACAACAAAACCAATGTTGTAGTTAGGGGAAAAGTGTGAGAAGTTTCCATTATATCCTTACATAGATCAATGCACATTATAGCATCATAAATAAAAGCACACAAGCATACATATAGACATACACAATAGTGAGAGAATCATCAAGGAATTTTATTAGATATATCCAAAATGACCTCTATCTTTCCATAACATAATGATGTATATGTGTGTGTGTGTTGTGCAATTACTAGTTGGTTACATTAACTGTCGCGACGATCGAATCTAACAACCTATTTTATCGACTTCCTTAACTGACTCCTACAGTAGACTCGACTCGGATGTCTAGTCAACAAATCTGACTAGCCCCTACAACAGGGTTCCTTGATTTGACCTTAATAAAAAAATCTAAGTATTGGTTTTCCCTCCAGGGTTTTTCCAGGGGTTTATACCTGAAAATATTGGTGTTCTTGTGCATGAGATTTTGGTTTCCTAGTTTACACTTCTACTGCATGTTTAGTTGATTATTCAGCTGTGATTTAAATTCAATAAGTGATTTATTTGGAATTAACTACCAGGTGATGGGTAGGGGAAATTCAACATGGTATCAGATGATACCGAGGGTTGTTAGAGAAAATCAACATGGTATTAGAGAAATATTGCTATGAGAGGAATCCAATCTCAAGATGCACAACGAAAGATGATAGATATATAAGATCTAAGTGACCATGGGAGAGATCAAGTTCATATCTAGGGTTATAGGAGATGATCTATGAGATCAAGAGTGTCGAGGTGGGTTCTTGAAGGAATAATCATAGATCCAATGTCTTTTGCAACAAATCTGTCGGATCTATAGGAGATCATAGAAGATATATAAACCAACAATCGAAAATCAAAGAACTGATTTATAGGAAACAATAGTACTGAGGAAGAACATGGATTTTTGCAAGTGAACAAAGGTGTATCTGTAACATCCCCAACTCCCTCCTGGGAAACGACACATCAAAATTTTGAATCCATATACCATTAAATTTACTGATATGTTCTACACATGAATAGAGTTAAGAGGAATAATAAAAACACACAATAATTTGTGCGTACATATACAATTTCAATAATAGAAATAAATACATCATGCACAATAAACAACATGTAATTATAATTATAAAAGAATGCAATTAACATAGTTACATATGTTATATAACAGAACAATAATCATTAAATGGACACATATTTGTTGTGGTAAAAACACCAACTACGTGGAGACCTTCCACGTTCCTCCCAGCCATAGACCACACTACTCATAACTTTTAGCAGTGGGACACCCCCAATTTGGGGCTAAGACACCACTAGGGAAAAGGAAATTCCTAATCCAGGCTAAGGTCTCTTAGACAACAACAATTCTCAGACTTGAGTGCCAACTCTAGCAACAAGCCTACATTCCCTCATCTCCCACATGCCTGTCCCACCTAAGGAAGTGTGCCCCTTATCTTCTCAACAGTCCTCTAGCTACCCCACTTCCCTTATGGGGCTTCAACAACAGGTCAAACAAGGAGTCTTAAAGCCCTGTATCTACAACTAGGAACCTTTGGAATTAATTTCCATTAGTCCCATTAGTTCTCTCACCTAGAGAGAATCGTCACAGGCTTAGAAACCTACTTCTTTGACCAAGGGCCTAACAACCCACCTCTTCAACATATGGGCCTCAAAACCCTCTTCTTTAGTCCAATCCTACCCAGAAAATGCTCCCAGTCTTTCCCAACATAGTTACAACTACCCAGTACCACCCTTAGGTACAAAGGATGAAAATCATGAACAAATCCTGAAAGAATGATTGGAATTACACTGAATCTCCATCTTAAATAAGCATGTTCCTTTTATGACACATGACACTGAAGGAATTCACTTGTCCCCACTTAAGAAACTTAGGATATATTCGTATCCATAACTTTAGCTTTAAGGAATATTAATATAATATTCCATTGGTCTTGATCCCCCTTAGCTTATACCTTTCCTAGACTCTTAGCCCCCCTTTCCATTTCTAGTGGAGCTTATCCCCCCATATCTCTTGTTGGGTCGGTATACAACAGTGATATATTTTATTAATAGTATGAGTGTTTACATATTACAATAATATGCATGCTGGACTTTTAGAAATCGAGGCTCTCCAACCTAATAATCACGTAGGCACTCTAGCCTATAATATCCTGGCTCATCAGCCTATAAAACATATGTACAATTACACTGGGGATTAACCTGGGGTACGACATTCCCCTCCCCCTTATTTATTCAATATCCTTAGTGCATTATAGACATGTACATTAAAAATTCTTCAAAAATATCCATGCCTTTTCTACGGAAGCTTGTTATCCTTCTGGCACTCTTCTTGTCAAGCATCATATTCATGTCTTCATACTTTAGCTAGAAGTCCTTTTCTCTATTCCATCACGCTGCTTCAAAAACGAATTTAGCCACTGTACCATTCTTGAACTGCCTCTTCCTTTCTACACTCGCCATTCTAGGCTCAATAATCCTTTCACGAATGTACAATCCTTCAACGATTCATCTTTCCAAGTCTTTCACACACAAGGAGAGCGTCGTTTCATCTCTAGATACCCACTAAGCATCTATATTTTTGGCAATCATAGGACTTTAGTGTCCGAATAGTATCTTTTCTTCCCAAGCATTCCATCTTCAATAAATATTATCTCATCTATGTCACACACATATAATCATTATGAGGCAACATTATAAAATTTCATTTATAAATTCAAATTTATTTCATAAGTAAATTCAACTTTTTTCCCAAAATATGAAATTCTATCTCATAATTTTCTTGGTTGTTGCAACAACAGACATCAATCTTTATTATGGTTCTTTATAGCACCATACTTGAGACTATTTTCATGCAATGCTTCCATATTGCATTTAACCAATAGATTATTAGTATTTCATGTACCTGTTGAGGGGTCTTAAATCCCTTTAACTCAACAATAGGAACAAAACCCGCCATCGAGGCCCAATTAGACTCAACATTGTTTGATAGTGGAATGGTTCTCCAGATCTTACGATCCGGCCAATTAATCCATGGTCTTTACGTAGTTATTTACAGGATATCTTCTCGTGAAAACTCCTTCCTCGGTTTGAACATTCTCTTTTTTGTATTTTCTCTTATAGGTGGGTCTCATAAAAGATAGGTGTTGGTATAAACCAACTGGGTAAAAAGGGAGGAAACTTAACTACTGAAGAAGGTTGAGCTCGAGATAACCCTCATGCTCAAGCATGCAGACAAATATTTCCGCACCTGTGACAAGCCTAGTACTATTACATTAACTTGTTGGTATTCAATTATTGACTGAGATACAATTATTGAAAGAAAACATACATGCAATGAACGATGGAAAGAAAAAATAATTTCCTTAGCTCTAATCATTAATTACACATTAACACAACGATTTGATTTCCATCATTAGAGATAAGAATTATAAAAATATTGAATCAGATAACTTATCAATAAATTCAAAAACTCTTACTCATTACAACATACATTCATGAGTAAAAGTCAGAAGTGATTCCTCCTTAGATCCAATCACACACACCTTTGATGAAAAAACAGAAGTTTCTCTCCGGTCCTAGACAAGACTTCTCAATTAAGGTAGTTCTAAAATAGTTCTTTACAATTCCAAAAATGAGGATCTTTCAAAAACCATCGACCCTTTCTAACAGGTCGATCCTCTTATTTATAAAAAATTATTAACTAAAAATAACTATCAAAAGTGCAAGCTAAGTAAAAAAACATCGCCACATGGCGCTTTCATCTCTCAGTCTTCTAAGAGTCATCAAATGGTTTCAATTGAGTGGATGACTCTTCTCATACTATGACCATTTTACGAAGATTTCCTCACATGTGTTGGCATACGGGAATATGGTTGGTCTATCGAGGCCGAAAGGACTTCCTTTATCTCCATTGCCCGTGCCCAATACTTCACTACTTTAACACTTAACTGTTGTAACATTGTACGAGCCTTGATCGGGTGCTCCATGAACTGTTGTACTTGACCTGGCACCATGTTTTCCACCTTTTCTATATTTTCATTCCATGATGAGTCTTGTTCTCCATGTAGTTTTACTATGTCATGCAAGTCGACAAAGTCCTCAAGTGCACTGAATTCTGGGAGACCGATGTCTCTCATCGCCTGATTAATCTTGGTCCAACTCCTTTCGCAATAGACCCATTTCTCTTGGATCTCGCACTGAGGTTCTTGGGCCATCTTCACCCAATATTTGACCAAATTCCTTATACAGTCGATGTTGATGTCCCTTAACACCTGAATGTCGTGTTGTTCGGCATCTTGACCCTTTTGAACTACGTTGATGTAATCAATTATTTCCATCGCTTGGTGGGCCTTCTCATACCATATTTCCATGTCTTTTCACGTTGTGATCACCATAAGGGTGTCTTCTTGGAAATCGGCTATCCCTGTAGTGAAAAGGTGACACTCACTCGTGAATTTGTTGTAGGCATCCTGGAATTCACTTCTCAAAAATATCGTGGCCTGTGTGGAGTCCTGATAGTATTTCGCCAAATGGCACAAATTCTCCAACTCTTTTAACGTAGCGGCCAAGTCCTCTTTGTATTTCCTTTCCCTATCTAGGTTGGCATCTATGATTACCCTTCCTGTGCTGAGAAGCTCAGACGTCTTGGCATGCTCTACACTGATCAATTTCTCATCTATGGTGATGAGGATGGAACTATACAAAGTAAGCCTCCTTTTCTTGGTGGTTCTATTCATTATGGATTTCCTCTTTCGATCATAGGTGATTGCGTGTATATCGACGACCTCATCCACATGTTCAGGGATTTGTTGCTCTCCCCAAGTAAGATTGTTTCTTAGGCTCCCGACGATGTATATATGTTCAAGACTAGGTTCCTAAACCTCTTTTGTATGTCCCAAAGGCTTGGCCTCTAGTTGTTGCTCATCGGGGCGTAAAGTACTGGCCAAAATTCATGAATCAGGAGAAATATTGGTACTTACTTGGTATTCGGTTGTCGAGATGTCGATTTCCTATCGTGGAATTTATTCCCCTTGTTCACTCGATCCTGGCTCATCCCTCGAGTTTTTTATTGGGATTCCTGGTGTATCGAGTGGCTCAACATCCAAGGCACTTTCTACCTCATGATCATTCTGTGGACTGCTCTGTCTTGGAGCATTGAGACCTGGGGTGGATGCATTCTTAGGTTTTGTTTCCTCTATGATTTTCACCGGAGTGACCAGGGACACCTGTGAACTCTCCTCCTCATCATAGATAGTTATTAAATCATACAAGGGGTTCGGTCCACTTGTCCTACCTGGTGTCCTTGTTGTCTTGGGCTGGGTTGAAATATCCCCTAGTGATATGATTTGTGGTGGTGGTACTTCAAAGTTTTTTGGTTCGGTGATTTCTTCAAGTTGTATCAGCTCTAGGCCACTTGGCTCTCCTATGCTTGCAATTGGGTTGTCAGCGAGAAACCTCACCATCTCTATGAGATACAGGTCATCCTAAAATTGATCAATGACTCTCTGTGCCTTTTCCATCAAAAAAAATCCCCTTGTCGATGCCTCTAGTGTCAAGAACAATCCCTTCCTCTGTGCCTCTACTGTCTCTACCACTCTAATTTTTTCCCTGGCTCTGAGGGCCTCTTGAGCGCACTGCTCTATTGTTCCACATATTCATCCATGCTCATGGCATTGAACCTGGTCATTTTTGGGTTGGCCATCCTCTGCACCACCTCGTCCCAATCCTAGACGTTCTCTGTGAAGACTTCATCCTCAAACTTATCATGAGCATATGACCAGCAGGATGATACTTGGTAAGGATGTTGGGGAACCAGGCCTTTAGGGTCGTGCTTGCGGAATCAGCCTATCAAGAAACTGAATTCAAGTCAGCTCAGCCCTTCTTGTTTGGCTTGAGGAATATCTTTTACCAGATAGAACCCTACATGGAAACCATAGGGTATGAAAGCCCGTTTCTTGTCTTTGACCAATGTGGCGTTATAGCCTTGCAGGATGGTCTGATAATAGATTTCTCCCACAACGAGTTGGTCTGGGACATGAGCGGGTAGGATATGTGGTGCTATGGTGGCCCCTGATGTAGGTTGAGTGTTCGTCTAAATACTAATGGCCTACGTTTGCTATCATTTTCTTGGCTGTCGTAGATAGTCTTGGGAATTCCTTCTTAAATGTGATTGATGAATTTATCGCAGATGAGTGCATAAGAATTTTTTTTACCTATTCTCCCATAGTATGTTGAAGTAGACATGAACTAGGAGCTCTACAATATGACAACTTAGATTCATGTTGGCGATTATGTTCCTTGCACACATGACATCAAGAAGGTACGAGGCCATCTAGAAAGTGGGTGCCTCCCCTTCCTTCATATTGCCACCATGTGTAGATATGACCGTTGGATGTTTGGGAACACCTAGTCATCAAGCATCCTTACGTTTGGATCACTGTGTGGTATATATTCTAGGTATTCTTCTCGGTTGATCCTGTTAAATATATCCCCCCACTTTGAGAGAATTATTTTGGACCATGTGCTTGCTTCTGTATCACCGAAGGCCGAAGGCTGGGAAAAATATTTCTTTGTAGAAGTTTTGATGACAGGATCCACTTTGGGACCATACTCCAACTACCTTGTGGTCCCTAGAGAAGAACCTTCACCTATCTCTTGTTCTTTTAGCTTCGGTTCTCTCGGTGAGTGTCTGGTGGTTGGCTTTCTCGACGAAATTCTTTCTGTAACTAGAGCAGAGTTTAGAGACTGTGTAAGAAATCAAATGACCATATATAAATTATAACCAATGAATTGCTAGACTTGGATACATACCTCAGAAGCTTGTTAAACCTCGTTTTAATAACAAAAAAGGGGCAGTACAGTTCTCGAGTTGCTCGCTCTGCTCCTTCGGACACTCTGGAATTCACTTACATGCAGAATGAATTTGTTCACAATGGTTCTAGCGATTTAAACAAGGGTAATATTACCATGTCGCATCATCCATTCAATTTGGGTTATGAGTGAAATTCCAACAAATATTTCTTCGAATATTTAGAGGAGTTTAAACTTAAATTCATCGTGGATTGACAGCGGGAGCACGAGTGGCAATGTGGTCTATTGGTGGTTTCAAAATTTTGTTGTGTAATCGACACACGGGGTAGAAACTAATGTGAGACAAAGCATTAATAGGTTTATTAATGTCAGAATCTGATCATATCTTATGTTGGAAACATCCCATCATTTTGCTCGTTCAGTTGGTGGATTGGGGGTCAGGATTGTGCTTCAAACATTTTCATTGATATCCCCTTGCAAAAACTCTGATGCCGATTGATATTACCATATGGAGCTGACGTGGCCAAGCTAACTAGGAGGCATGACTAGGACCTAAGGGAAACTTAATATGACTCGGTAATAAATTAGGTCGTACGACCCCCTTACGTGGTAAATACACGTGGCTTTCAAGACCGACATCTTGATTTATTTGTGTTAATTGGAATCAGGACCTTCTTAAAGCTATACATTTTAAAACCTAGTCCTATCTTTCTAGCGCCGAAAAGGTATCAAGGATCGACGATCGACGATGAACTTACCCAAGTTCTCTCGGATCAAATTTCTCGAAAAAGTCTCAATGCCGAAATGCATCGGGGATCGGTGATCAATGATATGCTTGTTGCAGATAAAAATGGTTGTATTAACTTTTCTAGATCTCCCCGACCCCAATAAAGCACTTTGATCATCGATGATTTCTTCTTTTCCTTTGTTAACTTCTATCCTTCTTGTATCTTTGTTGGTGCCAAAAAAAGGATCGCCTATCTCTTGAAACTTTGTGTGAATAACTTATGTAAACCAGAACCACCTTTCGTCAATGCAGATGAGGATCAATGCTCGACGACTGTTGTTATCGTGTGGTTCCTTTACTTGCTTGAATTGTCTCGGATGCCGAACTCAAGTGTGTTATGTGCAGTATTTAGCTGTCGATTCTTAATTTAGGGGTCAAGTTCTTTTTAGACATGAGGTTTCACAAGCTCAAACAAAACTGACTTGATGATAAGAGTCATGAAAACAAAACAAAATATAAACCATTTCCTAAAGTGAAACCGATTCACATAGTAAAAGAAAACAAGTGGTACCCAAAAGTAATAAAATTTGATAAGGTTTTTTAGGGTGTGGTGAGTTCTCAATAGTACCATACAATTCTATTGTAATAATTACAAAGGATTACAAGTGATTTCAAATTTGTCTACTATTAACAATTCAATCATAGCTATCAGGCGATTTATTTAATAGAATGAAATTATCAGTCTCTGCATGTGCATGTTCAACAATTAAGATTTTCATTCTTACAATTTCATTATTTTCATTACTCTATTATCTGAACATAAATTTCCTGTAGTCAATTCTCATATGACTACTTTAGTTTGCAACTTGCTCGCTACAATGTCTGAAAGCCCCTGAATTTTTCTCAACTCCATGAGTTAGTGATAATTGTAACATTTCAATTCTTAGCTTAATCATTTCCGTTAAATAACATATATTCATGCATTCAAAAAAATGCTTTGAACCCTAACAATTTTATCATGTATAAGTGTAACTCTACCACTTACACACTTTCATGATTTATTCACGCCTATTGTTCAATGCACTCTTGTATTGGCTTCAAAATTTTCTATATCTAATTCATGTATCTCACCATTGGTAATGGGAAAGTTTGTCCAATGCCCCAACACATTGTCCATACACTTCTATTGCTTGCTCAACTATTTGGATGCCTTCCTTTTCAACATGAACACTACACCAAGAATACAATTCTCTGGTGTTCATTAGTGTTMGCAAAAAGGTTTCATTCCAAACATTATTTAGTAGTAATAAGTTCAATGGATATTTGTGTGGCACATAGGATTTCCATAGCCAACCATGTCATGGTCTCATACGTGACTAGCTTGTTGGCATTTATTCCTACAACAGGGTCATACCCTTTAATTTCTTTGGTTATTAGTTCATAACCAATATAACATGACATTCTACTATGTCATTTGTATGCATTCAAAAGATAACATCTTGTATAATTACCACAATCCTCCATCTTTTACCACACCTAGTGGTATCTTATTTCCATTAATGCATTCAACTAAAACAATAATGTGATTTTATAAAAAAAACTCTGACTGAGGGAATTCTTACCTAAATTCATTTCAACAATTATGCAATAAAAGTACATAAACTCGTACCTGCATAGA
>JASDQU010107116.1:54191-79063 GCA_032191745.1 Picea mariana
TAATCTACAGTTAATTATCCTATCTACCTGCATTAATTCTAAGTAAATGCCTCAGCTACCTAAGGACTAGAGCTTATCCGCTCAAGTTCTGTTGCAATCTATAAGTGCGCTTCATCACATCAAAACATTAATGTTTGGCGCAGCCATATATTACAATGGTTCAAAATTTGGATGCTGGCGCTTTCCAACTGTTTCTTTTCCTCCATGCGCTGACTCGCTTGATTGAGTGAGCGATGCTCCTGCATCAACATCCGACTGGAATGATATTAAAAGAAACTTTGTTAAGGACTTCTAATTTAGATCAAAAGAGAAACTTCTAAAAGTAGCTACAAAGGGAATCAATAGTTATTTACAGAAATCAAATTCTAGATAAAGGAAGGGAAAATAAAAAATCAGACAAAAATAAAAGTTAAGTAGGGTTAATAAAAACTTAAGTAAAATACTTAATAAGTCAGTTAGTTGGGTTAGGTACAAAAATCTATTTGTTTGTTATTATATATACAATCAAAACAAACCGTCAGAGCATTCACTTATGTAAAAATTGGAAGATATCAAAGCCCATGGCCAGTGATCAGAGCATATCACCTCACATGCACAAACAATTAGTTTCAACACCAACATCGAGGTGGATGAATTAATATCCCCATTGGTGGAATTAAAGTCTCCACTCCATGTCCCTCCTGTAAATTTAGACGAAGCATATGATTTCTCTTCATTGTTTTTTCCATCCGAGCATCTGCATAGTCTAGTCCAAGAAACCCCAACTATGCAGTAGCCTAACCCCAAATGAATGAATCCCCAAGAAATTGAAAAAATGCCCAGGATGATAAGCCAAGCAACAAATCCTCCAGTCAACCCACGAACAAAAACTAATCTAGATAATACACGGGAAACCAAGATCGAAGTACGATTGAAAAACATCTGTGCCAAAAGAATGGAAGAACTTGACTGGTCATGACACTGGCATAAATTTACTGCACAAGGGATGGAAGAAGGAAAATGGAAAGAGGAAACAAATCTTTTTGAAAAAGTGGGAATAAAACATATCCTAGGCGTGTCGCAGGTTGCTAAATTCAATGGATGGAAAGAAGAGGTTTCCAAGTATCTTATTAGTTGATATTACAACGACTCCCTATGGCTAAATTTCCCAGTCGAAATCACTGGAGGACTCATCCACAAAATAATTGGAATACCCCATGTACACCTATACCTAAAACTACAAATACAAATGAATGGATTCAAATCCTCATAGGTGGGACGACAACCAAAAACTCAAAAGGGCTTCTGATCAACAAAGTCATTGATCCCTTCACTAAATGGATTTGCATTATAATTTCTCTATGATTTATATTTGTGGGTCAATCTTCATATGTAAATATCATAATGTTGTAGCCAATTGGTCAAGTTTTGAACTCTAGATCCTAGTTCAACTGAGCAGAATGCGTAGCCACAGTGATATAAAGCAATTATCAGGACTTCCAGGAGAGAAGCAAGTCTATCTTGTTCCCTTCACTCTTAATTTGGATATCCATGAGCCAAGTAGGTTTGGTTAGGGAACCCGCATTCACATCAAAATGGAACATGAACATGCATAACTATACTTCCTTTGCATTGGGAGTAGTCGGATCTTCAGACTCGCCCCCTGCAGAGATAATGTTCAAATATTGGGTTGACCATGTAAAGAATGTTTCTCTTAAATGGAAAGTGGAGAAAAAATTTCATCGAGCCTTACCACCAAGATCTGACATTCAATTAAGCCTCAACTAAACCAAAATTTTGTCAAGCATCAGAAGGGGACCAACACCAACAAAATTGGACTACTAGCCGACTAAATTCCAGATTTTTGAATAACTTTATAGACAATTGGGGTATCAAACATAGATTCCCCCAGAGGTACTAAATGATAGTTTGTCTCTCATTACACTACTAAATGATGGCGAACAGGAAGAATAAATGGAAGCAACTGTATATACTACTCCCTTTCTACAAAATCTTGACATTGCAACCAATCCCCAAGGAAAACAAATTCTGACAACAAAAAAACAATAGGAGAAAACAAGCATGGGAAAGAAAATTGTTGAGGCTTCAACAGTACCAGATGACATCGACATCATATGGCATCAAACATTCAAATCATATATAGATATGAATTTTAAGGACCCTTTAATCAAAGAAAAAAGAGATTCTTTCATAAACAGGATAACTAAGAAGACCCAACAGAGAGAAAACATCGAGAAGTAACCTAGAATATCCTAAAGTCAAGCATCGACCCTCAATTACAAGAAATGATGGAAATATCAAATGCAAAGAAGGATGAAGCAAGGTGTAATGGACCTGACCCCCTAAGTACCTTTTTAAGGGATGGGGTATTAAATTTTCACTTCTTTTAACAACCTTAAGTATTCTCTATCAGAGTTCCATCCTCTTATGCTCGTCAAGAGCTTTCCAAGGTCAGTAAATTCACTCAGAACTGAGCTCTAGAATGAAATATATGACCTCCCTAGTTTCCTGGTTTTACATAGACAACATCTCTCTTACTGTCACATGAAAGACATGTTATGTTTCTTTGTTCATGCCAACTGACGTGGCAACAGTCGGGTCCTGATGTGGCACTAGCCTATCCTGCCATGGTGGAACCCCACTCAGCTTGTCATCCTATTAGTAATGGACATATGTCATCCTAATGGCATCCTAGCTACCTTGTTGGCAAGACGTGTCATCCACCCTACATGTTTCCTTTATGTGGCCCATGTATTCTACCATACTTATTAACCTTACTATATTCATGGACTCACGGGTGACAATCTTGTAGTCTCATGGTATATATTCATACTTCAAATGAACTTGCCACAAACACTTAGMTTTTTTTTCATTTGTAGACTCATGGACTCACAGACTCATAGACACGCAATTCYATGCCTCCCCTTCATAAGTTCATCTGATAAGTATCAACACTTAACCATTTTTTCACCTACACGGACTCACGGATGTACAATTTTGTACCTCCCCTTCATAAGTTTGTCCGAGAAGTCTCAACACTTAACCATTTATTTTTCACCTACGCAGACTGATGGACTCACAAACATACAATTATGTACCTCCCTTTCCTCTCTTCTAACACTCAATACTTAGATTATTTTGTGATTTTTTCGGGTTAGCGGGTTGGTGGACTCGCAGACCCATTCATCTCACCTTTCCAATCTCCGTGAACCTGTAATGCTTTTAAGTGTGTTGCCTACACTTTACACCCGCCATTCCCTTTTTGTAGATTACAAACTTACTCCCCCTATTAGAGAAATTATTAAGGTTTGAAATCCATGAGGGAACATTCCCTCTATTGTCTCAACCAATTATAGGTTGTCATGTGTTCCCATCATACATGTAATTTTTCTCCATTAATGTGACATAAATCGTGACATCCCCCTTTTTCCTTGACCAAACTTAGATACTTACTCCCATTGATCTATATATGAGGTTACTTGATTCCATCCCAATAGATCTAACAATGGAGAAGGCTTCTTGGAGTTTATTTCATCAGAGCACCATATTCCTTGACTACTCTGATGCCCCTACTATGATCAATGGTCACAAGTCCTATGAATGTTTCTTCGATGGATCCAACGAATGTTAATAGTTTTGGATCCTTCACAAGTTCTCATGAGAGGGACCTCAATCAACGACCAGGATAAAAAATCCATGCCAAATTGGCGACTGCAATCCATCCAAGGAAAAACATAGGATATCTTGAATTCATTAATACGATTCTGGATTAGTGGCTTTGAACTTCTCCTAGGGGAAGTATAAGGCTTACCAAGCCTTCAAGAAAATAACACCTCCTATTTAGGCAGGCTAAGGTTTTCTCTCTTATCAGTTTTAATGAAAATTTCGGACTATGAATAGTCTATACTTTCCAAGATATCTCTAGCCCAAGATAAACTGCATCAAGCCATAATTTCATCCTTGATAACAGTGAATCATATGGGAAAATCTTTGCATATGTGCATAGACATACATAATGCCAATAGTAGTATGTATATATACAATATATAGATATATGTGTGTGTGTGTGTGTATACACTAGTAAGGGCCATATAGACACCATATTTACACAGACTCTGTGCATTCCCATAATTGTACCATTATAGAAAGTTCTCGCAGTGCTTTATGTACAAGTATAATTCCAGCAGTCATTACCATGACAAAAACACCAAATCTTAGCAACAAAATTTCAAGGATAATTACAACGGTAAAAAACCCATGACAACAGTTGCATATCACAACTTATGTACAAGTTTAATAGTAGGTATTCTGACTTGTAATCAATATATCAAATACCCATATTATAAAATAACCCATATAATCATCAAACAAGCATGCACGTCCCTAAATCATTCACAAGAAAATGCAGCTTTAAGTTATATTTTAATTATACAGGGTACAAAAATACTTATCTATTACAATTGATAGTCGACCAACTGAATCTGGGAATTTTCCTTTGCACCCAATTGTAGGATCAAATGAATTCACTCTTAGCATTATGGCCTCCCTCGTGCCAAGCCATGATACCACTAGGAAATCTCTCTCAGGTTCTCAATAAGACTTGAAGATCACTCTCCATCTCTCTACTCTTGGTAGATATTTTCCTTACACCCACCTATCCCAAGCCTATTCGAGGTTTATTAGATGCCTTCCCGACATAAATCGCGTGACCCTCTTAGCTCAGGTTAGGTTTTCTGGGTTTTCTATGCTCCAACTTCATATTCTTCCATGATGTCTCTGATCCTTTTCATTGCACGCAATCCTACATTCTCTTTTAGTGAAACCCTCTTCAGAGACCCCTCCCATGTTATTTTCTTGCACGCGTGACTTCGATAGGTTATCCACATTTCCTTATGTTTCTTTTGTCATAAGGAAACTTGTGGATCAATCCCGAGGACCCCAAGTGATCTTTCCTATTGTCCTCTAGTTGACAACTTCCCTCCCCTTCTAACAACCCTCCATACTTCCATTCATTGGGGTGGTTGATTGTTCAACTACCAACCTCCCTCATTAATTGATTTTTCTTGAATTCAAGGCTAATGGAAATAATATGAATAAGTCCTGAGGTCCTTTATTTTATTAGAGCCTCATCTCATTCCACTAGTGATATCATGGATTGTACTTTAATGATTCACCCATCAATAAACTTTCGGCGTTTACAATTAAACAATAATACATTTACAATATTCAAAATTCATTGCATGGAAATCATAAATTATTATTATTTACATGATGGGGGAAACAAGGGTGTTACATAAAGAAAACAAAATCTGCCCTTGAAAAAAAAATGGAAATAAGGACTCANTACATTTACAATATTCGAAATTCATTGCATGGAAATCATAAATTATTATTATTTACATGATGGGGGAAACAAGGGTGTTACATAAAGAAAACAAAATCTGCCCTTGAAAAAAAAATGGAAATAAGGACTCAAAAAGAAATAGAGGATCAAGGAACAACAAGAACAAAGGACCAGTCAATTGACACCAGTGACCACACGTCGGTCGAAATTGATTCGACCTGACCTTAGAAAATAACCAATTCCAAAAAAACAATGCACAATCGACCTCACAAGAGAATCACCTCCACCAAAGGCTACACCAGTTATTGAAGAAACTAGTCTAGCAAGGAAGAAGTCAAAACACAACACGAATCCTAGGAAAGGTCGTTGGAAAATATCATCAGAAGAAAAACCATATGAATCATTCTCCCAATGCAACAACCAAGGAACTGAAGAGCACTTAGGGGAAAAGGATTCTGGAGGAACTGTTGGCATAGGGGAAGACCCAAGGTTCAACTCCAAGAGCGCACCAACAAGCCCTAACTACTGGCCCTTTCGGAAACACCTGTGAAGCAGATGCAGTCTCACCCGAGGTAGCTATGAGGGGGTTGTAGGACAGAGATGTATACAACCAAGGGAAATATCAAGTGGATCTATTACAAAATGGAATAATATGCACAACTCACTTAGCAGCGCAGATCTATCAGGCACATCTATCTGTCAGATCTAATACAACAATGCAACAATAGAATAAAAATGATAGAGATCAGAGCATCAATCATACACATATGACACAAGATATACATGGTTCACCCTCTCTCTAGGGCTATGTCCAAAAAACTGTGCTATAATAAATTAGAACAAAGAATGTAATTCTTGTCTGCACTCTCAGCTAGAAGATCTTCTTCTTCCTTCTCTCTTTCTCTCTTTCCCTCTCTCTCTCCCCTTCCTGCACACCCAGCTATAGGAATTGACCTTCTTACCCAACTGAAGATCTTACAATACCAAAAGGCTCTCACACTCAACACTTCTCTCTTGCAATACCATACTCACTCACAATAACAGTAACAACAACATAATACCAACTTGTACCAACCTGACCCTAGTCCTCTTGACCTTTATTTATACATTACAATAGCTCACCGACATCCTTAGGCCTAAACCTAGGTGTCAAAACCCTAGGTGTCTAAAACCTTAGGTCAACTTGATCCACGTTTTCAGGGCTTCACCAGCAAGTCTTTCTTTCCTTCTCGCGTAGTGCTCCACAACATCCAATGGTGGATTTCCTCACTATTTGAGTTGTCCCCAATCCTTCTTTCTTTCTGACTCATCATTCTTGATCTCCTCTTCCAACTGCTTGCTTTCTCAGGATTCGCTCCATCGTTTCTTCTCTTTTGCTCACTTCGACCCAGTATCGGTTACTGTGTCTTATGGGAACTTCGCTTTCTCCCTTTCCTTCCTTGATCTTCACTTCCTTCCATAACCCAGGGCCAACAGGCCCCCAACAATCACCTGTGACTCGTCCCGAGGCACTTCAGATATTGATGCTTCTGTTTTTCTTTGACTGTAGACTGCGCAGTGCAGCCTTTACTTTCTTCTTTATGCCTCCCTTCCTTCCCTGTGCAGGCTGTCTTTTCTGTGTCTGGTACCCAGTTTCAACTGCACCTGGTACCTAGACCCTGTTCTTCATGATTTTAACGAGAGTTGTGAGGCAGGTGGTTGTCATAGTACAACTTTAGCCAACTCTCATTCACTAGTCCTTCCTTCCATTCTACATTTAATGTCTTTAGTTGCGCAACTCCTCCCTCCGTAACATAGGTGATATCATATGGTCCAAGCCAATGTGTTCTGAAATTCCCAGGGTGTTTTAAGAACTTAATGTCATATACTAGCACTAGATCACCTTGCTTGAAAGCCTTATTCTTGATGTGCCTGTCATGATAGGATTTCTCTCTTTCCTTCTGAACTTGCTGATGGAATCCTGCAATGAATCTGTCTTCCTCAAGTTCGACCAACTGCGCAAGCCTCTCTTGAACAGCTCTAGTGTCATCCATATCTGTAAAGGAAGCAATTCATAGGCTTGGTACCAAATATTACATTGGAACAATAGCTTCAAGACCATAAAATAACTTGAAAGGGGTCTACATCATTAGTTTCTTGCAAGTGGTCGTATAAGCCCATAGAACAACATGTACTCTTAAATCCCAATCATCCCTATTCACATTGCAAATCTTTGATAATGTTGTTTCCAAAATCTTGTCGAATGCTTCAACTGTCCCATTTTCTTGTGGATGGTACGGCGTGATCTTCTGATGGTGGAATACAAATTCTCCAGTCAGGGCTTCAATTGTCTTATTTATGAAATGTGTTCCTTGATCACTCATAAGGATCTTTGGGCATTAAAACCTGGTTATTGTTGTAGGTGGGAATCCCTCCTACGAACTTAGCATTTAAGGGCTCTAATCATGCATGCAGAAAATGACCATTTCAAAGGCCTCTACTTTCTCCTATTCTCCCAACACAAAACCCCACAATCATGCAATACAAAGGTATAAACAAGATTTGATAACTCTAACTTAAGTCTTTCATTTGATGTCGATCCCTTCACTTTCACTCGCTCTTTGATTGCAAGCCTCCTCCCAAAGCTAACCTGCATACACACATGAACAAACAAAGAGCTACGAACATGGATTTCATGTACTAATTGTTGGGTTAGTTGTGACAATCTCATAAAATAAATATTCAAATTGAACACATGATATGGTGGGACGGGAAAAGTATTCCTTTTTGTATTAATATTCACAAGAGTAAACTTACAATATATGGTCGGCACTGCTCATCAAAACTGGTCTTGGGCTCCTCTTCAACTGTCTTCCAACTGCTTTGCTGTATACTTCTCTTTGCACAAGGATGGCTAAAGGTTGGGACAAAGGGAATGCTCAATTGGGTATAGTTTCTTTACTATGATTTTCCTCCCTTCAAATGGGACCCCTACCCCTACTTTTATAGGCTAGAAGGAGCTAGGTATTTGGTCGAATGATTGGCCATGCATGGCCGAAAGGTTTAGTTAACTTACCCAAAGTTGTGTGTTCCATCAACAATTTTCCTTTTTTCGTGCTTTTGTAGGTACACGCGGGCTATATTGGGTCATCTAGCGTGTACATGCGTGCAGTAATGGAGCAGGGCGCGTGGGCCTTTATAAAGGGGGTTTTTAAGAAGAGTTGTTCAGTAGTGTTTTGGCAAAGAAGGAATATGAGATGGCTTGATGCCAGGTAAGCATGTCTAGTGAAAATTAGGGTTATAATAGATGCCCCCTAATGTGTGAGGTCAGAAGAGCATCTAATGTCCGAAATACATTATCAATCTTCACCAACGTTCCAAACAAGTGAGCCTAGGGACCAGTAATTGGGAGGTGCCATCTGCAAAATAACAATTGTCTCGCCAAGCTGAGCATACCCATGCTTGGGATGAAATAAAATCATGGCTACCAATCAAATACACTGTAGATCCATGTCGTATAACTATATAAAGTGTAGCCACAAGCAATACGCAATGAAGCTACATCTCGAAATCAAAAAGATATACATGTATAGTATCCATCTACTAGAAGCTGATAAGGCCTGATGGCTGGAGATGAGGTATTCATATCTCGAGCAACAACTTCAAAATCTTCAAAACTAGGGTAGGAGTGTAATATGAGTGTACGACTTCACTACCCAGAGGTCTTCGACGGCTCGTCGAGCATGGACTAGAGGATCTTGATGATCAGACTTAAGGCTTCATTGATTTCAAACAAAGACTTGATTGGACTTTGGGGATGGTCTGGCATGAGGACGAGAGACAAACTATGGAGGGGCCGACTCAAGCTTGGTAAAAAATTTCCTTGGAAAATAGCATGACAGATGATGAGACTCAAGAAGCATGGAATTAACATAAGTTCACGAGGCAGGAGGCAACACAAACTCTCCATATGTTTGGAAGAATAACCAAATGGAGGAGNGACGGCTCGTCGAGCATGGACTAGAGGATCTTGATGATCAGACTTAAGGCTTCATTGATTTCAAACAAAGACTTGATTGGACTTTGGGGATGGTCTGGCATGAAGACGAGAGACAAACTATGGAGGGGCCGACTCAAGCTTGGTAAAAAATTTCCTTGGAAAATAGCATGACAGATGATGAGACTCAAGAAGCATGGCATTAACATAAGTTCACGAGGCAGGAGGCAACACAAACTCTCCATATGTTTGGAAGAATAACCAAATGGAGGAGGACATAGCTCTATGTAGCGAGAACAACTTCCTAACTTCCTAAGGTCATATTAAATCCTAGGGCTTGACGAACAAACAAAAGGATGTGCTTTATCCAAGGGAAACTCATTGTGCTGCCAATACAAAGAAAATACTTTCCCCTTCCTCTTTTTGGGGTATATTTGATTCTTTTATCTTTTTCAATAATTTTGGAAAAAGAATAAAAGAATGCTACGTTACAAAGGAGGAATGAGTGTCACAAAAATACAAGTTTGAGGCGCAAGGACAGGACTGATGTTGAAAGCATGGACACTTGGAAAAAATCCCTCCTGGGGCCAAAGGTGTCAAAACGCAAAGGTAAAGTGCTACAGGGATTGCGTATAAGGCATGCTTTAGATGGTTTGGTTGAGAGAAACATGGAGCCAGCATTAGGCCAAAGATGTGGGTATGCAAATGCGATTAATAAGACACACAATGGTAACGTCCTTCGATGTAAGTTTAACAAGCCTAGAGAAGGTAAACTTAGTCATATTTCATGTTTAGAGAGTCTGAAAAAACATAAAAGGAGACTCCACTGTGGTACCTTTTTCGAAGGTAGTCTAGCCGGTTCGAAAAAGGGGTAAATTAGCACCGAAAAGACGTCGATTCAAAACCATTTTAACGAGTGTGACAAATACAAGATCACTCAGCAATTGTTTCATTTTTAAGGAGTTTGAAAAAAGCTTAACTATGGACTCCATCAGGAATGTTCTTCTGGACCATTTTAATGAGTGTGAAAGAATAAGGTCACTTGACGATCTTTTCAATTTTAGGGAGTCTGAAAAGAGCTTAACTATGGACTCCGTGGGGGTTCCTTTTTCATAAATTTAGTCTCTCAGACCCGAAAAAGGGTTAAAATTATATCTGAGAATACTCTTCTAGAGTTCTGAGGCCTCTAGAGTATACCTTTGCTTGTACAGTTGACCATCCGGACCGAAAAAGGGGTAAACTACCATCGGATATATGTGACTTCAAATTTCAGTTTAACGAGCGTGAAAGGCCACAAGATCGCTCGACAATATTTTCATGTTTAGAGGGTCTGAAAATGGCTTAAAAGAAGACCCGTGGGGGCTACGACTCATGTATGAAAATGGTTCAGGTAGAGCTCGCTGCTAGGCTCAGACCAAGAGTCTCTTCAATAGTCAACTTGGGAAGTCTCCCAAAAGGGAAGAAAACACAAACCACAGTGTAAGTCCTCCCACGGTATAAAAACCGTAGTCATGGCCTCAAGGATAGCCTCATCTCAGGGCAATTCAAAATCCAAGAAATCATGCAAATGAGGGTCGACAGTCCCAAAGGGTGAATTAAACTGACCATACTCCATATGATGATGAAGGCTCTGGACAGGACTGGTAGAGTCTATTAGCGAAGAATCACAAGCAAGAGGGCTTGAGGATCTACAAACAACAAGATCAGACTCAGAAGGGTACTCAAGCCCACTTGGATCAAGAGGGGGAAGAAAGGGATTCCATGCCCCCATTAGATAAACCAATGGATCAATTGCGGATTCCAAGTCTCGAGAAGGAAAACATGATTTCACAGGTTCCTACTTAGAAGCAATTGAACACTGGGGATAAGATGCCACAAAATTAACCCTTGGCAAGGTGGAGTCTACACAAACACTAGGAACACATAAAGGGGCATCCTGAACTAACGTTGAATTAGGATGGTGATTATCAGATGCCAGCCGATCAATAGTGACAATGCTTCCATTGTGAGGGAAATGCATCATCCGGAAGAGTGTAGATACCATAGYGTTCATAGCATATATGTAATCACGCCTGAGAAGCATATTGAAATATAATGGGCCTTGCACCACTATAACATCGACACAGACAATCTTCCCTCCTAACGAGATAGGCAATTGASGAAGAATCCCCAAACATTCACTAGGACATCTGTCAAAATCCAACAGCTCATGTGAAGTAGACACAAGCTTGGGGGAACCCAAAACTTTCCAAACTGAGGAGGATAAAATACTTGCAAAGGCTCCTTCATCCACAATACATTGATAAATATTTGTTGAATTAACTTCAACCCTTATTTGAAAGGGTGCGGAGGAAGGAAGACGAAGCTCAACAAGGTCATTCCAATCAAAGGAAACCATCATAGGGCTTGAATGGGGTGTGCTCGGAATGAGTGGAATGCCCCCTTGTTCTGAAAATCCTGAACTGGAAATGCTAAAAACATAGTCGGTAGACACATCAGTCCTCAAGAGAAGAGTGGGATCAGCCAAAGACTGCATCAGCGTTACCACTTTCTCAACCAATGGCTGCATAGGCTGAGAGACTACAAGGTCTAAAGGGACCTCACCCCTCAAAAGAGGACTGGGATCAATCGATGATTGCATCGACATGACCACTTTCTCAGCCAATGGCTGCATAAGCTGTGAGACTACAAGGTCTAAAGGCACCTCACCCCTCAAAAGAGGAGTGGGATCAACCGATGAATGCATCGACATGACCACTTTCTCAGCCAATGGTTGCATAGTCTGAGAGACTACAAGTTCTAAAGGAACCTCACCCCTCAAAAGAGGAATGGGATCAACTGATGACTGCATCGACATGACCACTTTCTCAGCCAATGGTTGCATAGGATGAGAGACTACAAGGTCTAAAGGCACCTCACCCCTCAAAAGAGGAGTGGGATTAGCCGATGACTACATCGGCATGACCACTTTTGCAACCAATGGCTGAATAGACTGTGAGGAAACCTCAGAAGACTCAGAATCAGAAGAGCTTGCAGACAGGGACCACAATCTTTGTATCTCTAGAATGCCAGGACACAAATGAGTAAGGTGATCTCCCTTGCAAAGCTTACAAGGGAAATTAGGATTACATCCTATCCGTCTAGGTTTCCCAACATAATCAATTCCCCCAACATGACTAGCAGTGGTTGGTTGCGCATCTCTAACATGACTTGCAGAGGTTGGTGAAGGATCGATAACATGACTTGCAGAGGCTACAAACCTATTTCCAGTATGATTAGAAGGGACTGGACCTTTTCCCCCAGCGTGACTGGCAGTGGTTGGGTGCTTGCCCCCAGCATGACTTGCAAAGGTTGGGTGCTGGTCTTCGACATGACTTAGGGATGTTGAGGACCTCTCTCCAACATGACTCACAGAGGTTGGTGATTTCTTCTTCCTATTCTTCCTCTTTCTACTTCGTTTAGGCTTTCGGTTACTAGTAATTGTACTTTCACTAGGGGCAGGAGAAGGAGGAGGAGAGGAATTTGTTGATGAAGGGGCATCAACATGGTGCCCATGACATAGGGTGCTCAACTGAGAAGTGTCAAGAGAATTCAGGACATTTGGAATGGTATCCAACCAAATCGGTAGTCCCACATTCAATCCAAGAATGTACAAAGTGGCCATCAAAGGGACACAAACGTTTCCCAAGAAAGGAAAAGCACAAGAATCCTCTTGCAAATGGGTTCCTTGGTTGGTATTGTTGAGAACTTTGTCCATGAAGATCCTATGCATAGGTTCTCCCCTTGCGGGATTGTTCAATTCCATAAAAGCCTCACGCACTGACTCTGGCAAACCAGTGGTATCAAAACAATGCCTATAAAGAGGTAGCTCCACATTTCTAAGAGGAAGACCAAAAATTCCTCACGGCCAGCGGAGTGGGCGGTCTACCACCCTAGTTCAGAGACCCAAAGCAATGACTGACTAACTCACTATGGAAAACTAAGGAGAAGAGAGCACACACTAAAAGTTCCTAAAGGAAAATCAAGCAAACAACTAACTAGTTGGAAGAACAGTTACAACAACCAACACTAGAGCAACTTACCGATGCAAGTGAAACTCGAAAATAGAAGCACCCTCTAGGTATAATATGCAAATCATGGCCCGATGTTTTTCCTAGGTACTGCGGTATACCCCCGCAGACACCTGTGTATGTCTCTAAAAAGATAGGCAAATAGGTTGCCAACGCGCGAACAGTCACCAGGCGGGTACAGTAGACAGTCGGGTAGACCGCAATGAGAAGGGTACCAAGCCTAAAACCTGTCAAGGGTATCGAAAGAAAGTGGTTTGGAAGACAACTGAGGACAATGAATGGATTCGAGACCCACGAAGCTCCATGGCAAATGCAATCGACGAAATCCCAAGACAAGCCCTCTATATGTGTTCTCCACTACGATTGGTTTGACTTTGGAGGGGTTATCTCCACTACCTTTCCGCATGCGACCTCGTGTTTAGCCCCTGTGTTAGAGGGGGGTCCCAGATAAATTTCATGATACTAGACTTGGACACTCCCTAAATCAGACTCCAATGTTTGATTTAATGGACTTGAAGAGTTTCCTCTCCAACCTAATTCAAGGCCCTAACCCTAAACTAGTTGGTTGACCCTACAAACATAAAAAGTCTAATTGATTTTAGATTTAGCGTTAATTTTTATGGCTTGTCTTAAGTCAAAGGTTATGAAAGTGAAACTAGTGATGTTTTGAGAGACGAAAAGAAAGATAAACAGAAAGCTGGAAACAAAACAACTTCTTGACAAATTCAGATTTGCTCTTTTAAATTCTTTAACCAAATTTTCAAAGTAAAATTTTCTAAGATCTTTGAACAGCAAACTCAAAACAGGATTTCACTCGACTACGAGCTACTTATTGTCTAAGTAAACCATCAAGAACTTATGAAAGCAAAGACTTTTCCTGGTTACTAATGCAAACCAACAACGATTTAACCAAACAAAGAAATAAAAGATTTTTTTTATTTGAATGCTCACAAAGCAAAAAGGAAAAATATCAACAAGTAAAGACTAAGAAAACTTCTGGCCTAAGTGCAGATCACATAAAGTCATTGAAAATAACACACAGGTATATTAAAAATGGACTCTCACACTTGTCTAAAAACCCTATGAAATAAAATTTTTGAGGAAAACTTCTTAATGAAAAAGAAAGTTATTGTTGTGATCAAACATAAGTTACTAACTGCTATGATTTAGACCCAAAAACCTCAGAGGTATAACTCTTGACAAAGTAAAGGATGACCGCCTCTCCTTAAAAAAAAAAATTCTCCACAGGCACATTGCTGACAATTCAACAACCAGCGTGTGCACTCGAGTTGTGTAAAGTCAGGGCATGTGTACATGCGTGAAGACCTTATGTAGGCCGCGTGTACTTCTGAAGCTCTTCAAAAAATGAAAAACCAAGCAATCAAGCACTAGCAGAGACTACTGGTATTGAGAACCAGAATCTCTTGAAGACTCAAAAACTTACTTTGACAGAAAAAAGAAAACACTTCAAGGAAAATTTCATAGAACAAAACCAATCTGAGGTGGAACCTAAGCTATAAATTGCAAACAACAAAAACTAGAATGAGTTCCATAAAACCCCTGAGAAACATCACTTCTGATAGGGGAGAGGATGACTGCCTCTCTAAAAAAAAAAGTTGAAATCATACACGCAACTAACACTTCATCAGTTAGCGTGTACACGCAGGATGTGTGAAGGTAGGGAACGGGTACATGTGTGCAGACCTTATATAGGCCACATGTACCTCTGTGGGTCCCGTAAAAAAAATGCAGTCAAGAAAAGAAACATAGATAACTGGTATGGAAGACCAGAATCTTTGTTAGCTCAGACTTTTACAGAAACTTTAAAAACAAGGAATGAAACCAGTTTTTAAAAATACCCAAGAAAAATATTCCTAGAAACCCTAGAGATCCCTAGTATGGTCGCCAATTCTACTGTGGGTGCGAATCCCTCCTACGGACTTAGCATTTAAGGGCTCTAATCATGCATGCGGAAAATGACCATTTCAAAGGCCTCTACTTTCTCCTATTCTCCCAACACAAAACCCCATAATCATGCAATACAAAGGTATAAACAATATTTGATAACTCTACCTTAAGTCCTTTGTTTGATTTTGATACCTTCTCTTTCACTCGCTCTTTTATTGCAAGCCTCCTCCCAAAGCTAACCTGCATTCACACATGAACAAACAGAGAGCTACAAACATAGCAATGTGCCTGTAGAGCTAATAAATATTCAAATTGAACACATGATATGGTGGGATGGGAAATGTATTCATTTTTGTATTAATATTCACAAGAGTAAACTTACAATATGTGGTCGGCACTGCTCCTCGAAATTGGTCCCGAGCTCCTCTTCAACTGTCTTCCAACTGCTTTTTTCTATATTTCTCTTTGCACAAGGATGGCTAAAAGTTGGGACAAAGGGAATGCTCAATTGGGTATAGTTTCTTTACTATGATTTTCCTCCCTTCAAATGGGACCCCTACCCCTTCTTTTATAGGCTAGAAGGATCTAGGTATTTGGTCGAATGACCGACCATGCATGGCCGAAAGGTTTAGTTAACTTACCCAAAGTTGTGTGTTCCGTCAACAACTTTCCTTTTTCGTGATTTTGTAGGTACACACGGTCTATCTTGGGTTAGCTAGCGTGTACACATGTGCAGTAATGGAGAAGGGTGTGTGGGTCTTTATAAAGGGGGTTTTTAAGAAGAGTTGTTCAGTATTGTTTTCACAAAGAAGGAATCTGAGATGGCATGTTTGGTGCAAATTAGGGTTATAACATTTATGATGTCATCAAATATGAAGAGTGCAGTTGTAGTGGCACTACATTCCTTAACTGTTCTTGCTTCATCCCATCTTGTCAAGTATTCTGTCGCAATAATGATGTACCTTTCTCCTGTGCGCTTCCCTGGTGGGTTTATAGGTCCCACAAAGTCAATGGCCCACTTCTCAAAGGCTTGAAGGGTCAGCTGCGCTGCTAAGGGAATTTTATCTCTTCTAGAAGGTTTCCCAATTCTTTGACATACATCGCATGCTCTGGCATAATCTTTAGCATCTTTGTGTAAGATAGGCCACAAAAGGCCAACTTGCAGCACCTTCTGCGCAGTTTCTCTCCCTGTGTAGTGTTCGCTTGCAATGCCTTCATGAGCTTCTGCAAGGATTATTGGGTTCTATTCCTCCATAATACACCTTTGTAATATCTCATCAGGTCCCATCTTGTATAACTGTCCAACTATAAGTGAAAATTTTGCAACGCACACTACTAGTTGTTTCTTCTAAGGAATTGTATACTCACGAGGTGCCATTCCTGTTGACAGGAACTGGACTATATGTGTGAAGTGAGAATCAACCCTTATAATAGCTAGCAGTTGTGCATCTGGTAGTGTATCCTCCAAACTGGTTGGCTCTTCGCCATGTTTCAACCTTGACAAGTGGTCAAGACCTTTATTCATTCTTCTTGGTTTAACCACAATCTCGAAATCATATTCTTGAAACAGCAGCAAGCATATGCATATTCTCCCCCCCAACACTGGCTTGTTGACCAGGTATTTTAGCACGAAGTGATCTGTAAACATTTTAAAGTGTACCCCCAACAAGTAGTGGCGGAACTTCTGCAGCGCGTACACCATGGCCAATCCTTCTCTCTCTGTAGTGGTGTAGTTAATTTCTATTGTTGATAGCGTCCTTCTAGAAAAGGCTAGCAGGTGATCGATGTCTCATGTTCCTGGTTGTGCTAACACATCTCCAAGTGCAATGGAAGATGCATCAACATGCACATGGAACTCTTTACTCCAATCTGGGAAAACCATAATAGGCACAATAACCATCTTTTGTTTCAGCGTGTCGAAGCTCTGTTGGCACTCTTCTGTCCAATTAAACTGACAGTCCTTCTTCAAAAGATTCTCAATGGGTGTTGTAATCTGGGCATATCCTTTGATGAATTTCTGGTAATATCCAGTATGTCCCAGCATAGTGCGCAGTTGTTTGACTAAAGTAGGAGGTGGAAAATCAACTATAATGGCAATTTTTTATGGATCAACCAACAATTCCTCCTTGCATACAATATGTCCTAATAGTACTCCAAATGGTGAGAAGAAGATGAACTTCTTCAGATTCAAAGAAATTTGACACTGCATGAATTTATCCAACATTAGCCTTAGACATTCAATATGATTTTTCAGCAAACTAAAAACAGTCTAGTCATCAAAATATGCTTCTAGAAATTTATGCAAAAACTCTTTGAACGCTTCGACCACGACCCTGTAAAAGATGGCTGGAGAATTCTTCAATCCGAATGGCATGACTGTATACTGATAGGATCCCCATTCTGTTGCGAACGTGATCTTATGGCTGTCCTCCTTGGCAATCCGGATCTGATGGTATCCTGAAAATCTTTCTGTAAAAGAATACACCTCCTGGCCTCCCATGTTATCTAACACTTCGTCAGTGAATGGTGTAGGGAAAGGGTCATGCAAAAAAGCATCGTTAAGCTTCCTAAGATCTACGCAGATCCAGATCTCGCCTGTCTTATTGTCTTGTACTACCATAGGAATTATTCACTACGACTCTTCGACAGGTTCTATAATGCTTTCTTCCAGCATTTTGTCGAGCTCAATCTTCACTTTTTCTTTGTATTTTGGGTTCAATCTATAGGGTCTCTATTTGATTGGTTTTGCATCTAGTTTCAAAGGTATCCTCATCTCACCCATAGGTCCTTTGATTCACTTCATATTAGTGAACTTGGTCATGAACAAGTCCTGATACTCGTGTAGCAACTCTGTAATCTTGTCAATGGTAGCAACATCCCAATAATCTCCGACATTGGCAAGCTTCAGTGTCTCCTCCATTCCAATATTGACCTTTTGGATCTTGATTGGCTGACCAATAAATGGTAGTTCAACTCCTGTTCCTTCCACATATCTCTAGCCTTCTGTTTCTATGATGTTCACCTTCCTCAGATCATCATCTTCATCGGCATTGATGTTGTAATAGGCTTGCAGTTTCTGGAGAGGTGCATTCCATTCATCCTCTTCTTGTGCCAAAGGAAGGCTAGATGATTCCTCAAATACTTTCTGTCTCACAATCTGTAATGCTTGATCTATTGAGGGGTATTGAATTTCAAATAAAAAGGTGGTTACAAAATTTTGAGTCATACCTTCCCAATATGTAGTGATGAGGCACAACTCCGCTTGTAGGTACTAGTTGATAGGACTCATGTCTAGCGTCTTAATGAATCTGTGTACCCATTGATCTCTAGGAATGTCACTCCATGCCTCTTCGCAGCTTCGTACATGTTCCTTTGGGCAACTTAGACCTGTGTACCTTACTTCACAACTTTTTTCTTGTGCTAAGAACCATGTTGTCATCAAAGTATGACATTGTATCCATTCTGCAATGTTTCTTTTATGTGTCCCCCACAATCTTGCTGGTGTGGCTTTCAGGGCCTCATCCAGTGCCAAAAAACTTTGTTGTTTTGGTACACTTGCTTCAAAGTCTAATAGGAATGCTTCTAATGGATTCAGACCATCAAATGTGGGTATGTTACTCACTGTTGTGCCGATCCAGTGAACTTCTCTGGTTAATATAGCACATATCCTTGTAGAGACTTCATACAATTGGTTTTGTCAGTTCTCCAACGCTTCTTTTAAATATGATGAAAACGCACTGTCACTTCGCCAACTTAAGTTTCCATCGGTTGTAGGATTGATGTAATCTTGTTGTTTGGTTGTTAGTTTGTATATGTTATCCAGCTCGTATGCACAATCTTCTTCTCTGATGGGCTCTGTGTAGTGTTGACCCTCATTTGGATCTAAGGGTGCAATGACCCTAAGGCCATCTCCCTCAAATTTCATACATCTTTTCTTTATATCAACAATAGTAGAGTTATTGAAGGCCCAATCAATTTCTAACATTGTTGGGTAAGGGCAACTGTCATCAACTATCTCAATTACCTCAAAATCTGCAAATGTTCTTACTCTGTCGATGTCCACAGGGACATGCTCCAATCGTCCAAATGGGCTGACAACTTGTTGATTAGCCATCCTAAGTCTGATAGGGGAATAGATCAACTTTGGCTTTCCCATCAGTGCCCAGGTTTGCTTCGCCATGACATTAACTTCCAACCCAAAGTCGAGGACTACATAATCTATCTCATACTCTCCTATTTGAGCATTCAAATGTAACTCCTTATTTGTCCTTCTCTTTTTTCCAATTTAGTGTACTGCTCTATTCAGTAAGGGGTCTATCCTTCCTAGCTCATATGGTCTGATTAAGTTATGTAGCTCTTGTACAACACTTTCATCCTGAATCAACTTAATACAAGTGCATAAAAATTCCATGAGCTTGCTTACCTGTTTTCCTTCTTTTGGCGAAACAGACTGATCAAATGCTTGGGGCATTCTATATTCTCTTACTTCTGGTCAAGTCTTTGATGAAGAACCTTGATATCCTTTGAACTCTTGTCTCGCCTCTTCAAATATTTGTCTTTCTTTCTTTGCATCAAAGGTCTGGATCTTCTCTGCATCTTTCCTGATTCCTGAATCCTATGTAGTCTTTCCTTGGGTCATTCTATCTTCTCCTGTAGCAGTGCCTCCTCAAGTGATAACAACGACTCTAGAATATGCTCCATGAGGTTCAACATATATCAGCTACACTTGTGGGTTTTGTTGAGGTTCTCGTCTTTCTTGAAGCTTAGAGAGCAACATAGGACAATCTTCTATAACGTGTTCAAACAATCTACAGTAGCTGCAAGTAGTGCAAGGGTTATGACAATCCCTTGCTAAGTGTCCTGGTTGTGCACAGTTGCAACAAATGATTTGTCCTCAGCCTCAGTCCATTCCTCCTCCTCGTCCTCTTCCTCTAAATCCACCGCGAGGATTGAAGTTTCCTCTTCTTGGGGAGTTATACTGTGTAGTGTTCCCTTCTTGTTGTACTTCACCTTGAATATTATATATGTCTCTCAACCTTTCATGCATGAGATCGTAAGCTCTACAATCCATATCATCATTTCCTACAGACTTACAGAATGTGTAGTACAAGTTTTTGGGTGTCTGAACGTATTCCTGCATGTAATAGCACTCACCAGGGTGATTTATGTTTCTACATACTTCGCACCAGGGTAATGTGACTTGCTTCAAAGGGCTCGGAGCTCCCGAGGCTAGGTATTCATGAAACAGGGGGTAGTGCTCCTTGTCATGGCCTTTTGATCTGCATCTGACACACCATATGTCTTCTCTTTTGGCCTTTCCCTTGTCTTTTTTCATGTCCTCGACTTGTAGAGATAAACTGGTTAGTTGGCTCAAGATTTGGCTCATACCTGAGTTGGATTATCCCATGGGGGATAATTCCAGTTTCATGGAAATCTCTGATGTGTGGTAATAGGGCAGCAATGAACCATTCCTTGTTCTTATTATATGGGATCTCGAAAGTCAATCGACCAGTTAAGGTCTTGAATCGCTAGTCGAACTCCCAAACAAGTTCAACTACCTTATGTTTGATCTCTTTCAGTTTTTTAATACATTGGGACTCTGAATTAGGTGTTTTAAACTCTGCAATCAACACGTTATTGATCTCATTCAATGGCTTAGGTTGTGCAAGTCCTTGGACAAGCTTCATGTACCAGCTTAGTGCGCGATCTCTTAGAGTTGTACTGAACTGATTTCTTTTGACAGCTTCGTCAATGACATTCTTAATGTTCCACACAGCTTCACACTAGAACCAATGTTTATCTGGATCTTCAGATCCATATCCCCTAAAGATAGGAAGCCTCATCTCATCCGCCATAGATCTTCCTAGGTTTCCTAGGTTTCCTATCTGAGTATATGCTGAACTGCTAGTGACAGTGCTTTGAATGCTTTGGTGACTCTAATTACTTTGATTGCTTAATATTGTTGAACCGATAGGAGGGATAATAGTACTTACTTCAATAATCTGCGCAGTTCCTGAGGTTTATGGCTCGTCTCGACGAAGTTCTTCATCTTTCCCTTCCTCTTAATGATCTTCGTCTGTCAGATCTTCCTCTTCTCCACTGTAGAAACACTCATCCCAATAGTTCTACTTAAACAGGTTCACAAGATGCACTTCTCTGAACACCCTCCCACTGCGTGTATGGCCCGCTTCTGTGTCGTTGTCGTTGTCTGAATTTTTGAACATTAGCCTCCTCAAATCCAACCAATCTACTGGATCTTCAAGATGTTCTTCTCATGCAATAGCATCTTGATCCTTAGCTTCGGAAAATGTAAACATTTCCCTCTAGGTCCCTTGAAAAAATATATCTCGACTTGGCTATATGATTCTACTCAGTCAACAACAAATTAGGTGATATACCCTCCAATGGTGCTATTAAACCAGTGATATACTTCTCGTGACACGGCGTTATCAACCCTCTTAACCTTTTTGATCAACGCTGACATCCAAACTACAGGAGATCTAGGTATGATCTCAAAATGGGTATCTACTAATCTATCTAGCCACTCATATAACTGTTCGTGGATTCCTCCAAAGAATATCTTTTGTATGTCGGTGAAGATATACCTTCCTAACCAAGCCTCTGTACTTAGATTAGGGTTCTTATTTTGGGCTTCAACGAAATCCTTCTCTTGATCCTCTATCCACTTCTGAATCTCTGTCTTTGATGGGAACCACCTTGACATTCCCTCAAGAAGATTCATGTCCAGGCAACAGAACCATTTTTTGGCACAGGGGCAGACCCAAGGTTCAGCTCCAAGAGCGCACCAACAAGCCCTAACTACTTTCCCTTTTGACAACACTTGCGAAGAAGATGCAGTCTCACCTGAAGTAGCTATGAGGGGGTTGCAGGACAGAGATGTCTACAACCAAGGAAAATATCAAGTGGATCTATTACAGAATAGAATAATATCCACAACTCACTTAGCAGTGCAGATCTACCAGGCACAACTATGTATCAGATCTAATACAACAATGCAACAATAGAATAACAACGATAGAGATCAGAGCATCAATCATACATATATGACACAAGATATACGTGGTTCACCCTCTCTCTAGGGCTATGTCCACAAAACTGTGCTATAATATATTAGAACAAAGCATACAGTTCTTGTCTACGTTCTCAACTAGTAGATCTTCTTCTTCCTTCTCTCTTTCTCTCTTTCCCTCTCTCTCTCCCCTTCCTGTGCACCCAACTACAAGACTTGACCTTCACACTCAACTGAAGATCTTACAATACCAGAAGGCTCTCACACTCAACACTTCTCTCTTACAATACAATACTCACTCACAACAACAGTAACAACAACATCATACCAACTTGTACCAACCTGACCCAAGTCCTCTTTACCTTTATTTATACATTACAATATCTCACCGACATCCTTAGGCCTAAACCTAGGTGTCAAAAACCTAGATACCAAAACCCTAGGTGTCTAAAACCCTAGGTCAACTTGACCCGTGTTTTTAGGGCTTCACTAGCCTGTCTTTCTTTCCTTCTCACGCAGTGCTTCACAACATCCAATGGTGGATTTTCCCACTTGATGAGTTTTCCGCGGTCCTTCTTTCTTTCTGACTCATCATTCTCGATCTCCTCTTCCAACGACTTGCTTTCTCGAGCTTCGCTCCATCTTTTCTGCTCTTTTTCTCACTTCGACCTAATATCAATTACTGTGTCTTCTGCGAAGTTCGCTTTCTCCCTCTTCTTCCTTGATCTTCACTTCCTTCCATAACCCAGGGCCAACAGGAACTAACCAAACAAATATCGACAATAGGTCAAATGTTGTAATCGAAGAAGTTATGGTATTCCTATCCTAATGAACAAATGACCAGTACCAACAAAAAAAGTTAGTTGAACACATAACAGAAGCAACAAGCCCAGATACTCAAGGACCAATCGACATCAATACTAATGACATACAACCTAGGTATGAACCTGCAAATATTCTAAATATAGATCTGTCTCCTGGACATCCATCCCCAATAAATCCTCATACAAACCATCTAGACTCCCCTGAGTGCAACACCAATACAAATCATATCATCCCACAAGGCTAGGAAGAACTTCAAGTCACTAAGAAACAATTTAATCAAGAAGAAACAAAGTAAAACATTGACTAGACTTGAGAAAAAAATGATAATAATAAAGGCACTGGGTTGAGCTCGAAAAGAAAAAGGAATATGGAGGAAAAGGCCAAAAAAAGAAGAAGATTAAGCATAAGATGAACATCAACCCCACATTCAAATCAGTCAATTCGATAGAACAACCTACAAAAACAATATTCAATCCCAAGGTCACATCAAATGAACAAATCATGGAACTATATACTGAAGTATCTAAGGAGGCAATGGTCAGATGGATAAGAGTTACGAGAGATGGTAGTCGACTTATGGACAAAAGAAGTAAAGAAAAACAGTTACTAAAGGATACCACACTTTTACCAAAAGAAAAGTTAGTCTTGGAACATCAAACTGAAGGTGTGGACCCTCTAGTTGCAATAAAACATATAATCCATGCAATTATAAGTATAGCGGCCAATAACCAAGCCTAAATCCAACATTTGAGGCAAGAAAATAAGGATCTAAAACAACAAAGCAGTCGGAAAGTAAGAACTAACCAATAAACTCTTGCCCGACAAAGGACAAAAAATTTATAACCTGAAATGAAAAACTTCAAGGGAATTCATGATCAATTCTACAAGGGCAGATCACACGAAACCACTTTGAGCACAATACTTAAAAATTGGCCCACATATTTATCTGATGCATATGACAAAGTTAAAATACATAAAAATGTAGTCATTGACTTAGAAGCAACTCAAATTTTTGATACTGATGCAAAGTCTAAGTAGGTTATCTCCAACCATCTAACAAAAGAACAAATATCCGAGGTAGAGTTAATGCGACAAGAAAGAGAATGGTTAAAGGAAGCAAGTAAATATCAGATGATAACAGACCAAACCATCAAGAACCTTGACAAAATAAAAGAAAAAATTGAGGAAACAAATAAAAACGTCAACCTAGAGTCGACCTCAATGATTGAAGCCCCTTTAACCAAAAAATTAGATCTTTTAAGGAAAATGAATAAAATGGAAATAGAGGCACAACATATAGTCGAGGAATGGAACATGTTCTTTGCACATTTTCTACTTTCAACCCCGACCATTTATCAAACAATATTTGAAAATTTATCACAAGCACTTGTAGAGCAGTCAAAAGAACCATCATCCTACAAGAAAAACTTTCATTTTTTCAATCCTACACCCTCTGAATCAAACATACCAATTGACAACTATCAATTAACAATGAAACGATTCATCCTCAAAGGGTTTGAAGAATCACGTATTCCCACAGAAATAATACCCTTTCCAACTAGTGTATAGATGCATGAATGGGATATTCTTCAGGACGCAAACAAGCAACCAAAAAAGCTATAAAGCAACCACCCTCATCAATATTTTCTCTTCTCTCTTTCTTCTTATCATTTTGTAATAACCTCAAAAGGACTTAGTAGAATTTTTTATAAAATTTTT